>JBAMDN010001291.1:0-11023 GCA_037074945.1 Tetracladium marchalianum
ACTAGTTCTGGGACCCATAAACAGCACCTCAGTGTAATGCACAAACATAGGGTAGATAATATCACCAAAACAGAGGAGAATGATGATTTATGAGAAGGTGATATTGCCCTCATAAACAAAGACTCATATTCGAAAGAAAGTGGAAAACTACGGGTCCTAAAAGAAGGGGTTCATGTCCGGATTATATACAGTGCACATCCGTACAGAATCTAAACCATGCCGGTAGTAGATGTATATCAGCCGTCTTAATGTCGAGCCACCACAGAATGAGGCTTGAAACCACCCCCGACTTCGAATACGTCTTGGCGTAATACTGGTCTTGGCAAAACAGCAGAACTGATGGCCATCACAAAAATATATTAAAAAAAAAGGCGAACAGAAGTATAAGTAATAGAGTGGCCATGCTATTAAGTTCTAACGTATTCCAGCGGCTATTTTTAATTATTATAACATGTAGACAGGGGCGGTAGAGAGCTTCGATCACTTGACCAGGGCACATTCTAGCCTTCGACGGTGTAAACGAGAGGCATGGCAAACTCTAGAGCACTAGCTGTTGCGCATAGTCCTTGTTAATACGCATATAATAGCTTAAATACCATTCGGAGCTAAAAATATAAGGCCACCTGCTTGTTCTCAAAGAGAGTAAAGTAAGGAGATTCTTCATGGCCCGATCGTAGAAGCTACCACATCCCAGATTCAGAGCTAGCTAACCAGAGCCCCTGATCTGCTTATTGACACAAAGCGGCAAATATCGTGAAATTTAGTTTATAATGCTGAAATCCTCCGATTAGAGTATGAAGTATCTTTATTCGCGGAGAAGAGGTTATGTTCGTACTATAAGGGTCTTCAATCAACCAACCGGCTACTAAAGCGAATAACGCTGAGAGAACTAGCTAATTCAGAAATTTAGGTTATCCTTATCGTGCACTTTGTCCTTGAGTAATAATTAGTGCGATATCTCACTTAGTAATGATAAAATGGAAGGTATTTTAATATATATCATAGGAAGGTGTTGGAGGAGTCCGGAGTTGATTTTAGTTTTCTGAAGGGATAAGATAAAGTGGTTTAATTAGGTCGCTTAATCTCGCTAAGCCCGGGTAGCTGTAGTAGTGACTCGTTTTTGGGGCAAAATGAAAAGTTGATTCTGGCCACAGCGTAGGGAAGAAGGGAATACGAATCGGGACAGATATCTGTGGAGTAATGATCGCTAGAGCTATTAACTATAGTAGATTGCTATACTATAAGTCGATATCTTGAGAAAGCAGTTAAAGTCTCTCTCACCCAGATCAAATACTCCATCTCTATCTCCCCTCAAACCCTCCATCATTTACAGCGTCCACCCACCACCACCTACCTAAGCATTAATCACACGGAAAGTTTGGACCCTTCGTTCTCTCACCCGCCCAATTCCCATAAGAAACGTCAGCATCGCAAACGGGAAGCTGGACCACACCCGCCGTACGAATATCAGAATCGTATATTTCAGAAACGGTTGCTGCGTTCGAAGGATCTGCTATTGGCCAACCATTTTTGTTGCCGTTTGCTCTGTAGCCGTTGAGCGCGCTGGGATAGATAGAGTTAGTGAATGTGTGAGTGTTATTTTGATGGAATCCCGGAATTGGGGAGGTATTTGCGTGAAGATAGGAATTGGAATTAGAGTGAGCAGTGTTACTGACCCGATAATGAGATCTTCTTTTTTAACCTATATTCAGGAGATAGGGGTCAGTTTGTTGTCGGGCTAAGTAGGTTGAGAATAGATTGAGGAAGCAAGTCATTAACTTGACGTAGTAAACCAAGGAAAACCACAGGCAAAGGAAATAGAGTTTTGAAGCTCTAGGGACTTGACTCACACCACCAAATTGCTTTCCGTCAAGCTTTTCCAAGCCAGGTGGAATCGAAAAATGATCATAGGGACATGATCCATCAGTGCAATCGTTCGGGGATCCTTTAGCCATCACAAGAAAGTAAAGCTGTTCCTCATAGCAATACGATGCGGCATCGAAATCCTTATTGTAGATCAAGTCTGGCAGTGGGTTCTTGCCACATGGGGCTTTCGAATCGAGTACGAATGGATATAGTCCCTTATTGCTCATTCGCCAGGCTTGAGGGATCAGGTAGCCGTAGATCGCTCGCATGATAAACTGCTGAAGATCTTTGTCTGCAATTAGATCAACCGCAAGCATCTTACCATCCGAAATCATTTTCGTTAGCACTGGTAATGACGACAGCGACCCACTGAACATGTCCTCGTTGATGCCTTTGATTGTTTCATACCAGGCCGAAACCATGTTGCCCATAGCAACTTCAAGAGTATTTGTTAGATCTAAGGAAGAACCACTAGGTAGGTAGTAAATTAAATTAGCCCTGGTGTTCTAACCCTTAGATGAGAGCGCTACCCACGAGAATTTTGAGTCCTTCGCATAAGTAATACTATTCGAGACCCCAGAATTGACGATATCTTTTAATGTTGACAAGTCGGTGTCGTGTTCCTTGAAGTACTTGATGTTTTTGAGTGCTATTTAAAATGCATTAGACTAACATGATAGTTAAGAGAGCGCGAGAGAGATTTGTTTCTTACTTTTGTTCCATATAGGTGATGCTACAAGCGCGAATCCAATGCCAAGGTAATCCAAAAGCAATTTTGCAATTTTGTTTTTGTCATCCACGGGGGCAAATGCTGACGAGAAGGTGCTCATAGCGCTTGTCATCTGAGCCTGAGCGTTGCCGATGGCCCCATAGAAGTTTAAATTGATCTAAACATATCAGGCTTTGACTTGGGAAGGGAGCTGGATGTACTGTACTTACGCGACTGGCTTGCATCAGTGAGTTGAGAATGAAATACCCAGCAGGGGCTTTCACTTCATGACACTGAACGGCGGTCCCAGCGCATCCATTTTGAGGAACGACCACCGAGCATTGCATATCCGGGGGGCCGTGGAAGAAGTCGCTTACGAATTCGACAAATCCCTGAGTTGCAGGATTACCTATATCATGCCAGGAGGCTAGAACAGCAGCCCAGGCACTCATTGCCTTGATAGCGCTCCAGCGCTGGTCCGAAGGGTTTGTATCAGATATAACCGCAGAGTCTGTACATGTTATCAATGTCCAACTAGGATCGGTTCCAGTGCCTCCAAAGCAGTCATTGTACCATTGGGTAACCGCTCCTGACACTGGTGTAATACTTAAGTAGTCCGCTCGCCCTTCACCATTTAAATTGGCAAATTGAATACTTAAGCCGTTGGCTCCAACACCAGTCGCGATCTGTCCCTGTGGATACCATAACCAGGAACTACCTGGTCTGGCTCCACCGTTCCTCCATTCAGTGACAGAGCCATCGAAGGGATTTACCCACAGATAGTCCGCAAGACCATCGCCATCGATATCGTGAAACCGGATGTCTCGTCGTAAACCACCAACTCCAGTGGCGATAAGACCCTGATTGTACCAGTGCCACCCTTGAGGTCCGTCTCCACCGTTCAGATATGCCGCTAGATATATATATTAGCGTGAGACTGGGAATTTCAGAATCCAGTGCACAAAGACCCTTGCTAAGGAGGAACTGTATTTGAGCTGTCGAAAGTGTCTTATCTCGATTTCGTAGGAATCAAGAAATAAACAGCAGAGAATATCACTTACTGACAGCCCCATTCTTATCTACCCAAAGGTAATCTGCCTTGCCGTCCCCATCTATATCCGCAAATTGGACGCCTACACCCGGCCCAATCCCAGTTGCGACCTGGCCACGGCTGAAAGAGCGCGAAGTTAGAACATTCGATCAAATCAGGCGAATACTTCTCTTCAGACAGACGGTTGTTACATACTACTCCCAATTCCAACCATTGTTTCCGGGGCCTCCGTTACGCCAAAACGTTACGGCACCAGATTTCTCATCGACAACCAAATAATCTACCTTTCCATCTCCATCCAAATCCGCTATTCTGTTAAAGAGGTTGAGTTAGCATCAACGATTCTGCCGCCGAATAGAAGGAAGAACATCTGAGAGGTACTGAGAATGGGGTGTGATGATACCAAAACACCCAAAAGAAAAGGTCCTTAAAATAGTGAATAACTTCACAGGGAAACAAAAAATGAGACTAGATACAACCCTTTCTAACACAAAAATTGAACAAGGGGAGAAAGTGTCCTACCGAACATTTTTGCGGGCTCCCGCTCCCGTAGCAATTGTTCCTAAGTTTTGCCATTTCCATGTAATACCAGAACCAGCACCAGCACCGCCATTGCTGTAAGCAATAATAGCTCCATTCGGAGCCATAGCTAAGTAGTCATCCCGACCATTTCCGTCAACATCTCCGAATCTGACGCCTTCAACAGTGTTAGCGTAGGCTTTTAGTCTGTATCGGTAAAGTTTGACGCTTAGATAAATTTTTTCTGGGAAGAGGAGATCTGGAACAAAATTACAGAGAAATATCTGGACCACCCCAGTTTCTCAATAGAGCGGTAGGCAGTACGCGGAGTGAGAATACTTACCATCGCCGACAAGCCAGGATGCACCACTGCCAGTATTTAGCCAGACTTGGAGAGATCCAGTATCAAAGTTCCTTCTGACGTAATCAATCTTGCCATCTCCATTCAAATCACCGAAGATAATCTGCGATTATGATACCGGTCGTTAGTGGTTATGTCCTTTTTGCCAACTAGATATTTAAGAGAATTCCAGGGACTTAAAATGGAACACTACTTCAAGGAATATGATTGGGATAATGGGAAATAGACGTGAAGATGGAGGAAACATAGAACTTACCTCTTTTCTTGTGGCACCTACACCAGTTGCAATCTCCCCAACAAAGAGCCATTCGGGTGTCATTCCTCTGGAGCTACCACGTGTATTTATGTGCGCAGTGACAGCTCCTTTTCCGTCAAGCTGGAGATAATCGGCACGGCCATCATTGTTAAGATCATAAAGAACCTACGATCACAATACTGAAATTAGCTATACCGCTTTCGTGCTGGGGAGCATGCATGTTGTAGGGGCACAGCTGGAACAACAGCTCCAAAGTGAGAACCCTCAAAATAAAAACAAGGAGCATTTGCCAGCAAACCGACTTACAATATTTTCAGGGTCACCACCAATACCTGTGGCAATCTCACCTACATACTGCCACTCAGGTTTGTCACCGTAGCCACCATTTACCCACGCTCTCAGAGATCCTCCTGGGCCAACGACGAGAAAATCTGCACGTCCATCTCCATCAATATCTAATCACAACCTGACAGTCAGTTGGGGGCTCTGTCCATTTTTGGGTAACAAATATGCAGTTCTTGGAGCTCGGGAGTAGGCAAAGTCAGAAAGTCGCCAAGTCAAACACCCAAGACTGCACAATAAAACAACAAAATACTCGTGGAAAGGTGAGGACTCACCCGCAAAGCGAATGTTCTTGCGATTACCGCCAGTATTGCCTTCGGCAATCCGACCGATGGGCGTCCATAACCACTGGCCACCTGATTCTTCTCCCCCGTTTATCCAAGCAGTGGTATCTCCAGCCTCATTAATATACAAATAGTCATCACGACCATCTCCATTGATGTCAGCAAATAAAACTCCTTGGTCGACGGCGTTGCCTTTTGCTACCCCTGTTGCGATTTGTCCTTTGCAGTTCCAGTTGATGCCGCTGCCTGCAATATAGCCTCCGTTGATGCACAGTCGCACTGCACCCGTGAAGGCGTCCACCCAAACGTAATCATCTCGACCGTCGCCATTCAAGTCGGCCAGTTGAACTTGAGCTCCCATTGATTGGAATGGAGAACCTACACCAACACCTCCTGTTGCAAGGGTCCCGACGGGCTGCCAACCAGCAATATAGCTATGGTCAGCCTGGCCTACACCAGTGGCAATTGTGCCTTTGGCCTCCCATACCAGATAAGTTTTACAAGCACCACTACTACCCGGGTTTGGCCCAACATTGATGGGATTGGTAATCCAATTCTTGTCAGCAGCTTGTTTCAAGCCTTCAAACCAGATTTGAGCCATCTGGGTGTAGCCCACACCATTGGGATGCAAATCATCGTCTAGTTTCTCTGGGATGAGAACACTCATATCCACTACAAGAGCCTTTGCACCCTTGTTAACTTTGGAAGCCACAATTCCAGGAATGGCAAGATTGAAGGCGGCTAATCTCTCGGTCACTTCAGCAGGCTTGTTCTTGACTGGTGTAATCTTTGCGACCAGGATAACCGCGTCGGGACACGCAGAGATAAGCGTGTCGAGAAGACTGCCTATACGGCTAGGCGCATTTTGAACATCGTTATTTCTGTTGATATCATTTGTACCGGCCATAAGTAAGATGACGTTGGGTCGCTGTGGTAGACTATTCCCAGCCTTTTGCTGGATTTCGTCGATAAGGGCGCCAGGGTGGCCTTCGTTCTGGTTATTGAGCATGCTCCCTGATATTTGAGACCCAATGTATTCAACTGAGTTTCCCTCCAGAAGTCGGAAAAGATCAGCTCTATATCCATTTCCAGTGGGGCTATTAGAACCCCAGGTAATCGAGTCACCTAGGGGTTGAATCCTTAAAGGTATTCCTCCTGAAAGGGACCTATCTGCCAGGACAGACGCCTGAGCTAGTTCCTCCGTAACATTCCTGGTAGACCTATCGAACGGCGCAGGAGAAGAAACTAATTGAAGGTGTTAGCTTTGCTCAGCTGCTTAGGCAAATTAGGCAATGCATCAATGGGGTAGTTGAGCAAAGTACGATTTTTGGAGGGTGAATGCAAAAACGGCTGGGATGACAACATTAAGATGTTCACAAGGGAATTTACCACAAGTACTTGCACAAAGGCCAAGTGCCAAGAGGACTTTCATGAATGCCATCTTCGCCATTGAATCAAATAACGGAAGTGCAATTTTATGTTGGAATTTCTCGAGAGTTCCATCTATCCATTTTATATTTTTGCCAGACTAACCGGTTCATCTCTCGTCCTCCCACGGGGTGCATCTCCCCAGAGCGAGCAGATACATATCGTGCCATCGTGAGATTTACCTTGCAAACGGCACCCGCAAAAACCCCTGATTTTGACGGCCCCACCATCGTATTGGTGCATCTCATGCATAATCGTGCGTTGAATGCGTTCTGCGGGATGCTGGAAGAGGAAAAAATCTAGACCTGCAACCCATGAGGATCTAGGATCGGAATTTATCTTAGGAAGGCGGCCGTTCTCGCATGTTCAAAGGAGATTGTTGTGGTTGACATTATCCGGGATAGGTGGGTTGGGCTGAGATGGAGTGCCTACGTGCATCCGATATTTCAAAGATGCTAGTAAATTCTAGCGGCTCGTATGTCGCACCAAGGCGAAGAGAGCTGGTATGGGAGATTGGGGAAGGATGGAGATCGGCTTGAGAATGTGCCGTTGAAGTTTTTCCGGATAAAGGTGTGGGACAGCACGAATGCGAGAAGCATATGGCCGCCATCAATCTTAGAACACAGGACCACTCACCTAAGTGGTTATGATGCCATATCTAAGCCAGTACAGTACCTGCAACATTTCAACAGTACAATTGGCAATAGCCTCCGAAGAGCTAGGAGAGGCGGCCCACTATTTATATACAAACTGGAGAGAAGTTACTGGTACGAATACTGTCAATTACGAGGCAATTGAAGAGGAACCATGAAAACCTACACAATGCCCATTAGCAAACAGACTGGGTCTGAAAAGCCTGTCCGTAATTCATCTAGTGCTACTAGTCTAATAGGTTTGAGTGGATTGACAGTTGTCAAGCTAGACAGCAGAGACAGGGATCTTGTATTACACCAACTGGGAAAAGCTTAATTTTCTGACCCTTGTCATTTCGAATACTCCAGCTCTCCCAGCCAGGCTTTGGCAGGTCGATGAAACCTCAGCCTAGCGCTATATATGGAGGCAAAACGTTTCAAGGCTTGGACGACCCAAAGGACAATAGAAAAATGGTAAGAAATTTCGAGTGGTTCACTTGGTAGGTTGTTTATGTCCTATTTTTTCTTCGAGATAATGAAGCTATCTTAATATTCACCGAAATGCTACGGTAATTTAGACATGCAGGCAGGTAATGTAAGCAACCCAATAAGCCAGGGCCAATTGTACGAATTGAAGCCACATCCCTTAAGTACTATATCCACCATGAAAGGTATCATAGCGATAAGTGAAATCAACCATTTAAAAACGTTCGATAAGACTGATTTGTTTGTCGATATTAGCAATCTGAGAGGAATATGCAGTTACGCCAACGAGAGACACCCCTGGCCAGTCCGTCTCCCTTTCTCCGCTATTCTGTTATGCGTAACTTATCGCTCACTTCTCATAGTTAATTTATCAGGATAGCCGTTGGCGAGTACGAATACATGTATGTTAGATGAGGGTAATTTCCTGACGACTAGCATTCTTGAACCCTTTCGCCAGATCAATCTCAAAAACTTGCCCAACACCTGATTATTCGCCTGAATGTGTCACCTCCCACAGAGCTGACCAAAAGGATATCATGTACATCATTTCTTGGAACGAAGTGGCCTGTCGCAAAACCTTTTTCTCCGGTCCATCTCCGTGTCGATATGTGAAGAGCGTAGAGTTGAATACCTCTGAATAGATATATTTGATGCTCGATAGTAGGATCCTCCACCGTCGTCCACCCTCCGATTATCTCCGGACTTGAACGCGAGCTTATTGTCCAGCGACCTGTGAAATCATTTGCTGCTCTCCCTGTGGCGTTTTTCACCTTTTCAGAATTGACGCTTTTCGGATCTAAGTTGGCTCGAAGTAGACCCTATTGTAACACTCCGCTAATCCGAAGCGTGGTGAACATGTTCTTCAGGCTTTCATTATCCTCGCTCAAGCATTCAACATCATCCTAGATTGCTCTGCGCACAAATCGCTCAGATGATAAACGAAGATTGATTGTTGCCATCCAGCGGTTATTCTCAACTAAGTGGTACGTCGCCTTCCTAAGGCGAAGTCGGGCAGTTTGAAAGATCTCTGCAGTAATTGAGATATTTTCGGCCATACCACCTGCCCAGAATGTGATACCCATGACAATGAAGATGCCTTGCAGAACTTTGTATAGGTGGCTTTGTTGTCTTTCGGTTCCCCCAACATACCATACCGTAATTGAGATCTTAAATCCAAGAGCCTGCTGAATATCTAGATAAGGCAGTATTGATCTAGGAACTACCGAGGATATTATCGACACGAGCGCCAGGAGTAGTATCGTCGGTTTGAGAGTTTGGATGGACATTCTTTATAGCCCCTCCAGTATGGACGTGAATGGCAGCTCCGTACTCTTCCGGACACCAGCCAATGCAATTATCCGATCGTATGCCTTCATAAGGGCCAGCTTAGAGTATTATTCGACTATTTGGTACTAAAGATCTCGAAAAGAACTTTTCGACGTAATTATTAAATGACATTTTCAATCCTAGAGCTAATCTGTCCGTAGTGCTTTCGAACTCTGCTTGCTTCGATAGAGTTATCACACGTCCATCAACACTCCGAGGACACCTTGACTGCCGGCGGGCGTGAACAGCACGATTCGACAGCTCAACAGCCACTCCTAGAAAACCCACCCACGCTGAAATATCTCGCTATCGCGAATGACGGTCTTAAAGTTTGTCAAAGGATCCTTTCTCTGGTTGGTATATGTAAAACGCTCCTCTCTGAGCTCCAGTCCTGTCGCGGTATGGCACCCTGACGATCTCTTTCGGAAGTTTGCTGTTCGACGGCAGTAAATTCCTTCAACGAGGGGATCGCCAATACTGGCAAGTGTTAAGATCGACTTCTGATAGTACTGAGCCATTTTGGTACTTTCTCCCCTCTAATCTGTTGGTTACACTAAAGTGACTATCCGTAAGATACGATTCACGTGGAAAGGAGACCGCACTGTTACGAATAATAGGTTTTCTATTATCGTAGGTGTGACGTCTAGAGAGCAGCGACCGGGAGCACTGCCCCTCTATATATCTATGTATCGGCTAAACGGCAAAAGGCAAAAGGCAAAATACACTAGCCACGATCACATGATATCGCATTCCATGATCGCGTTCGATACTACCAACACAATCCTTGCCCTTATCGCCGCTTTGAATAATGCAAATCAAATGGATTCATTTATATTGCACACTGTCCTAGCAAGGGGTGCTGCTGGTTGGAAATCGGCGGATGCGAGAAAGAGAGGAGAATAACAAGGAAACGAAACACTATGAAGGCAAAAATGTGGTTGCATTCGGTGGTGTTGGTACGTCTAACGAGAGAACGAGAGAAAGAGAGAGAGAGAAGCTCTCCTCCCGTCTACGATCCCTGATGCCTGAGGCTTCAACTATCTAAGCTAGTTAGTGTCCCAAAGGGCGAGGGTGAATCCCCCACAACACACCCAGTTTCCGAGTGGCATCAATTGCTTCCATAAAGTTCTTTGGAATGTTCTCAGATTCGCGGCCGGATTTCCGAGCTTCAAGGTTCTCCGTGGTAAACGAGACTTCCCCCAATTTGGGACTCCATCGATGACTAAGTGTAATTTACTTTCCTACAACTTTTGAAGTGTCCCCCGTAACATCTATACACGGACTCGGTAGGAAAATCTCTCTTGCGTTGATCTGTTCGGTTTGTGAGGCATTCATTCTGCATCTAGGATGTTTCATGTAATCACATGTCAATTCAGCAATTAAAAAGAACTGTTCAACGGAGTTGAGGTCTTGCTCACGAAAACGGCCTGAGATATCACCACTACCTGCTGCAGGACTACCTTATTTACTGTCAGCACCTTGGCTCTCATTCAGACATCGAGGGAGAAATGAATAGTACGATGTTTAACGTTAAGATGCAAATAATGAAACACTACTAGTCCTGCATCGTACCTGCATTTGCAGCTACACATATCTCTGCCTCCGAGACAACTTTCACTCGATCAATGTCTGAATGAGTACTGCCTTGTGTTAATCGCAGTCTGTTGACACTACGCGAAATGCCACCTGCTCCTTTACATGCAACGCGGATGTAATTGTGGGAGAGAGGTGCTGTCTGCTACCGAGAGACTCGTTTTAACCTT
>JBAMDN010001292.1:0-51427 GCA_037074945.1 Tetracladium marchalianum
GAAGCTTTTGGTGTTCTCGGGCGTTTTTGGTGGTCAATTGAGCGATTTTCTTCATTGTATTTTTACAGAAAGGCTTCCTTCCAGAGGATTAAAATCCATGATCAGTTAGGACTTTTGAATTGATGAAGACCCTCTTCAGAGCATATCTCCTCTGACATTGCAGTTGAAAAAATGGGTTCTAGGATATACGCTATTATGCTCGTCCACAACCATGTTCAAGAAGCCAAAAAGGCAAACGAGCACTATTTACATTCGTGTTGTAGAGGTCCTCGATGCCCGTGGACGCAATAGGCGAGGACCATCCAGCGGTCAAGCGCCAATCATATGGAGGTAGTGACATGCCGCTAAACCCCGACGCAATTTCAAACCCAAAACACCCAAATCCCATCAAGGCTGCTGGCAACCCCCAAAAAGCGAGCATTGCATTACCTATCCGACAGACTTGCTGACTCCTGCTCATATTCACGTTGAGGCTTGTGAGGAACTGCCTCGAAGAGTACCTTGCCTATGTTTCGCACTGGCCTCAGTTTGCCCATCAAGCCAACTTCGTCTCTGGCCCGTCGTGCAACCCTCTCATTGCGTGCATCCAGATTGCCGCTTGTCTTCATACCCAACAGGGCCAATCTCTCCCCTGTTCTTCGATCTTCCCGTGTCTTCACATCGGTCGCAATGGGTTCTCTACTAGTAAACACCACCATCCAAGGTGATCTCAACAATACGTCTTCCCTTCGAGAAGTGAAACACATTACCCCAGACGCAGCATACAGTTTTCGCTCACTGGCCATCACAGAGGAAGACGACGACCCCAAGACTCGAGAGAGCTACCGACCATTTCTTCTCTCCCCTCACATCACAGCCAACGACTGGATCAGCAAATTGGAATTAAGCACTGCCACGAGGTTGGCCGAAGAAGATTTTCACAAAACCGGGGAGAGGTTGAGAGTGCTCGTTCTGTATGGGAGTCTGCGTCAACGGTATTTACGCCCCAAATATCATAACAAGAATCTAGATGTAGTTAGTTGATTTTGCTCCCGAATTGACTTTCATAGATCCTACTCCAAACTGCTCGCATTCGAAGCATCACGTATTCTCTTCCGCCTTGGCTGTGACGTCCGCATCTACAACCCAGAAGGTCTCCCCATGAAAGACGACGTGCAACACACGCACCCAAAAGTCCAAGAACTCCGAGATCTAAGCCGCTGGTCCGATGGACACGTATGGATCTCACCCGAACAGCATGGGACTTTGGTGCGTTTTCTCCCACGTGCTTTGCTTTGCACTTGAGGTTCCCATCTCGCTAATATTAAACAGACGGCGGTATTCAAAAACCAAATTGATTGGATTCCTCTCTCTGTTGGATCCGTTCGTCCCACTCAAGGACGTACTCTCGCGGTTGCCGAAGTATCAGGTGGTTCGCAATCCTTCAACGCCGTCAACGCACTTCGCATTTTGGGGAGGTGGATGCGCATGTTTGTCATCCCCAACCAGTCCTCGGTGCCAAAAGCGTATACGCAATTCACGAGCGAGAACGCAGCAGATCCAGACGATGGCGGGAGCAGGATGATCCCTAGCGGGAACCGCGAACGGATCGTGGATTGCATGGAGGAGTTTGTCAAGTACACCATCATCATGCGAGGACACTTTGAACTCTTTTCCGACAGGTTCAGCGAGAGAGAGGAGAGGGCTGTGAAGGCTGAGAAGGCGAAGGCACTGGAGCAGAAAGAAGCTACAGCCGAATTGTGAGAGCGCACAATTATATCGATGACAGCATGCACGTGCGAATCTTCTTCTTCTTGAAGACACTTGATCGACCGGACTAGCCTTCTAAGGTTTAGTACTGCTACAAAAGCTTTGCAAATATTTAGACCGTAGAATATACCTCTAGATTGGCCTTCTGCTTCCATGAAATTGCCATTCTTCTTCTCCGTCCCCTTCTTCTTCAATCAGGAAGTGGTGCTCGGGAAATGACCGAGTGGTCGACTTTGCCGCGTGTCAGAGTCATCATCGCATGGCATCAGAGCTGCAACTTTTCAGACTTCTCAAGTGATCGATTGGGAGAGACAACGTGGAGTTGCGGAGTGGATGATCAAGAGACGACGGAAAGGGTTGGGTACATGGAAGTCATGGATGGATCTGAGGCTGAGATGTATGACAAGCAGATGATGAGGTGTGAAAAGCAATTCTGTTCTATAATGGCAGTGTGCCGGGTTTGGTGGGAGCCTTTCGTTTTCGGGGCAATGAAGGCGAAATTAGGCGTTGAAGAAGTGTATTGATGTATAGATCTACCATAGAGAAGTGAAAAAAATTGCTCAATAATCAAAGGATATTTCTAACAACACAGTATGGGTATCACGTGTAATTTAGGCATCGGCTCAAAGGAGAAGATGCGTCGTGCTCGTTATCGCTTAAGTAATGCAAAATAAAGCTTCAAAGGTCGAGAAAGAGAAGCGTCAACGGAATGGAAAGATAAAATAGATCAAAGTAGAATCAACAAGAGCTACCATTCTCCCCAACGACGATGACATGCTAATCATATGCTCGTTCATTTTGATGAGCTCACTCTTCTGTGATGTCAATCTTCTTAGACAAAAAATCAATCTTTTCGCCCGTGAAAGCAACGACTGCCATAACCTTTGTACCGAAGGTTCTATTGAGCGTGAAGCTTTGGACCTTCAAAGGCGATAGAACAGACGCACATCGAAAACCCTTTCGCCTGTCTCCGGCAATATATGGACATTTGGTCTTTCATTCGTCGATGACTTCCCAACTCTTGCACTTTGCAGGGGTCTCTTTAATCTTGCCTTTCTTCGCTTTATTGATCTCATTCTCGCAGTCTTCGTTCTCGTGCTTTCTCATCTGGGTTTGACCTTTGGTGCTGGCAATTCTAGCCTCGACAGCTTTAAAACCTCTGTCAAGAACCAGACACGTCCTAGAATCAAAGCGATTGCAAAAATTAAGAGAGTGCATTCTCGGGTTGAAGGGGGCTATGTAAGACGAAACGGATCCTATTTTTCGTCCACTAGGACTGTATAAAACCTAGTAATTAGGAAAAATGACCTTGCGTAAACTCATCAATATCTGTAGCCTCGTCACTAGTCCGTGAGATCTCTTAACAACCCTTTTATATCTCCTCGAACCTCTAAAGAGGACACACGCAAGCATCAAGCATGGACAGGATCTCAAGTAAATGTAAAGCGTCTTCTGCTAACTCGCTTTGGGACTGCCCTAAACCGTCTGCAGACGCTTCGAAGGTCGCGTAAACGTCACGATATCTCGAGTCCTTAATTTTATAATGAACGAGGAATCGCCATTCCAGCACCGGCTTATCTTTACTAATCCCATCAGAATTCTGAGCAGCACGGTAAAGCCTTTCAGTTGTTTAATAAGCCCCTAGTGCCCCTAGTCTTGTTCTAGCGATATTGCTCTTGATCGGATCGCCTGTCTTATGGTAAGTCAGTTTGATTGATAGAAATCCCTAGAAATTTGCCTTAAGAGCTCTGAAAGCTCAATCTCCTTTTCAAGATCCAAGATTCAGGCCATTCTCTTGTTGAGCGTGACTAAGATTTACTGAGGTGGCGTCCTTGGTATCGAAGTACTGGTGGGCGGGAATTCTCAATAGATCAAGAATTTGAGAATGAGAAAGAGGAAAGGGGAGGGAGGGGGGGGGCGGCTGCCTTCTTGTACTATCGTCGATGAGTAGCCTTTGAAGTCGCTAAAGAACCACACACCATTGTCAAGCCTGTCGTTTGGGTCAACTCACCCGATCGAATGATAGATTTCCTGCATCACTACGCATGAGAGTCTTGATGCACTGCGTCGGTGTCATAGTCCTCACTGTTTGCAGAACAATTGAGTGTAATGATTTCGCCGTTAGACATCAACGACATTCTTCGCTGGTTTGCTGTCAACTTTTGCGAAAGCTAAATTTGTAGTCGCTGGTATCCGAATATTCCCTTGGTGGTGCAAGTACTTGTACCGAGAATCAAGCCACTCGTATCAGGCCTGCAAACTTGCCTGCCCTTGATAACGTATCCAACCCTTTCCTCTAGCATTTTCCAAGCCAAGCAGGTGCCATGAGAATATTTTCTTATTGTATATTTGCACCCTCAATCATCTACGCAAATTCGATGCGATACAATCGCATGGGCCAAGTATAGTCAAATGTTGAAGGTTACGAAGCTTGAATAGGGTCTATTAATCAGACGTAAATTGGCGAGCCGAAAGGGAAGAACCCGAAGAATCCATTACGAAGGTTATGCAGACGAAAATATAGCATGCAAATTCCGTAGGAGTTGATTTTAAAGGGTTCGTGTTGGTGATCCAGAACATACTCGATGCGCGTTCCCCGCGATTCACTTGTTTGGGAGTAAATCACGAAGTCACGTGAATACGCGTTTAATTCTTCATGTACATAGACACCAGAACCAGATCTTGCATCTGGTTCTGCTTCTACTCTTTAGACAATACAATACGACAGGTTCATACCCCGACTGTACGGTCTCATTGCACGTGCATCTACTACCTATTACGTTATTAAGTGTAACCAACAGTTCAAGTATGAAGTTTAGGAGCAAGTTGACACAGGTATGAGATAGTTGCATGCCTGCTCATTTTTTTTAGCGAACATGGTGTTGAATTCTAGTATTATAATACTATTTCTACCTTTCCGCTCCACCAAAAGATTACCCACTCCTCCTCGAAACCATCCATTCCACCCAAGAACCATTCATAGCAGCCGTGATTGTCTGAGTCAGCCAAGGAGTGAGATTTGGCTGTCACTCTCCTCGACCATGATTAAGACCCTTCTTGCGATGACTGATCACTCTAGCACTGGACGAGTCTCCATCCATCTGCTGCACAGATGTTCATATTAAAATTGGACCCGCCCCTACACCATGGCAGTCGGTGCGACCCTGAGGGGGTGCCTCTCCGATATCTCCACCCTCATAGGTCCCAGAGCTACCATTGATTGTAATTCCTGAATTTCCACATCGTGCAGATAATGTTACATCAAATTTCCCAAAACCACCCCTATACTCGCATCCATCACAGCCTGCAAAGAATACCCTCTAGAAAATTCGTTAGCTCACCCAATAACTAGTTACTGGAGATACTTGCCGTTCTCATGACACATCCCCCAGCAGACCTATCAAAGTTGCTGACATAGATTGTCCCGCAGTGGACGCTCACTTGAAAGTTTGGACTGCCCTCGGTAGTGCGGGCACCACCGGAACCAGCGACCAGGAGACTTTGACGTTTAGAGATGGAAGAGTCGCCCGGGACGGTGACGGTCAATTTGGCTTCTGTGCGAATCGGCAGGATGGCAGCGTTAGTGATTGCAACAAAAGCGAGGATGGTGCTTGCGCTTTGGGGGAACTGCATGGTGACTGTCTGAAAAAGATTGTTGATGTAGAGCGTGTTACGATGAAGTATGTGAGTGGTTTGGGATGATGAAGAAGAGTAAAGAACATATTTGGAGACGAACGGATAGCTGTCAATATAGCTTTACTGGTTAAGAAAATCTCTTGTACCATTTAGCTAGAGATCATACTGTACACAATGCCATAGATTGTCATTCACATTCCGATGGAGTCAAGTGTGTTCTTCGTCTTTGATAAGCAATCTCAAACTCCGGCTGAGGAAGATGAAAATCTAAGAGAGTTCTCAAACAAAGTATACTAGCCATGTCTCCTTGTGCCAGACCAGGGCATCCTCTTGTTGCCAAGAGATGTGGCAGTTGGTATGAAGTCTTATCAATCAATGCAAATGCTCAATTTCGAGGATCATACTCCCTTGTGCATTCCGAACGATATGAAACTCTCAATTCGGACTTGAGGATACTCTTTTGGTATTCAATATTGACCTAGAAGACGCGTAGAAGTTACGAAGTTTGCCGAAGTACCAAGATATGCATGTCTGAGTAAACTCCAGGTTTTTGTCATACTATGAGGCTGATGTCTTTGGTTTGAATCCAGTAATCTGAGCGGTCAATAATCCTCAGTGGAGGACTTGAGGTTTATTCAAACATTGATACTGGGCCAGCATTGGATCCTCGGATCGTAGCAGCTCATTTACAAATGCTTATCAAACCTCCGACTCCGTGGCGTTCATTAGAACTTGGCATAAGTGAGAGGCTAATATTCATTCAGGCCAATTACCCTATGTGATTTGCTACAGACTTCCCATCATTTTGCCGTGGTTGAATTAGTGATTTAGTGCCGATGCTAGTTCGGATGAAACGTCAGAATTCCTGTACACTCGTCATTACTCTAATTGGCTACCATTTTCATGGATAAGCAATATCATCATCTTCGAGTGACATATGGAAGCACTCCTCGTGAGTTCAAAGAGTACGGGCATAACAACATTGTAGAAGAGTTTGACAAAGCTTGGAGTACATATTACAACGATACCATGCAAATGGGTGCGTGTATAGATGAGCTTTCATGCTCTCAATTCTCGTTTCTAGTCTCTTCTGAGCACAGAAAAGGCGCGTTTAGATCCCGTACAAAATGCAATAAGCCCGAGATTCATATCCAGCGCTTACATTCCAACCCAAGCGAACAAGATCACAACGAAAGAATCCGAGGAATCAGACTCAGAATAAGCCCATCAGGAGAACAAAGCTTGTAGTGAAAATTCCTGCTGCAGATGAATACACATAAGTTACAAGCGTGTTGAGGCTCGCAGATCTCGTCCCTGGGCTATTGCTGGGCGTGCTACTTGGGACCGCTCCGCCGGGTGAATTTCCGTTGCTGGATCCTGGAGACGCATTGTTTCCACCACCCACGCCACCATAACTGGTGAGTGTTGCAGCCCCAGTGATAATTCGCTGAGAGGTAAGGTTTATTCCAAAGGAGGTCCAAGCAAAGATTCCATCTTCGACGCTGTTGCCGAGGAGGGAGTACTCAACAAAGGGGTCGTGGCCATTAGAGGTTCCTGCAGTGAGAAAGCTGTCGTCTGAATTAAGGGTAAGAGGTTGGGTGTTACTAGCATAGACCGCTATAGCTTCGACTTGGTTGATTAAGTTTTGATCGTAGTAGATTTGTCCAACGTGGGAGACATAGCCGCCTGCATAGGTGTTATTTTCGAATTGTGTGCCATTAAAGTGAACTATTATATGAGTATGAATTGCACGACCTCTGTAGTGACCAGGGAATATAGTAGTGAATTGGGCGACTCCGTCGTTATTAGTCCGCTGGAGACCGCGAAGAAAAGTGTTATTGATATTAGACGGATCGGCAGTTCCGTCTCCATTTCCGCGAGCGACAATGCCAGAGTATATACCCGTTGAATTACAGTGCCAGATTTCGAGGACAGCGTTAGTGACTGGATCGCAGGTTTCTACATCGACGATTTGGGCGTCGAGAATAAGTTCAACGCCTTGTTGGTTGTCGCGGACGTCTTGGCGCACGTACTCTCCCTCTACGTAGTAAGGGCCCTGAGTTACTTCTGGAGAGAGGATACAAGAGCTATTAGAGGTGAAAACAAGAGAAAGGTCTACATCAGCGTTGTAGTTGACGGAGGATTCGTGATCGATGTCGATTGGATTTTGACGGGCTTGAAGATAAGGAGCAGCTGGTCCGGTAAGTAATTAATCATTTTGAAGCAGGAGAGGCAAACAAACTGGTTGAGAGCCCACGCTTATCACGAGCCTTTTGAACAGTAGCTTCGCGACGAGCGATGCTTTTTGCTTCAATTCCACGAGCCTTCATCTTCGCGGCACAATGGCTGAGATCCTTCTTGTTGAATTTCGTGAAAGCATCTTTCTCGGTCACTCCGTGAATGTGATCTTCTTCACCAGGGTGGGCAACGACACTTGTAGCTAGGATTGAAGCCGCGAGGGCGGAAGAGAAGAAATGCATAATGTCGATTGAAGAATGGTCGACAAGATTGTAAGATGAAAGTGAAAAGCAAATGAATGATGACTCCAGATGAGTAGGAAATACTTTCTATGCTCCGGGGCGCTCATCTACCAGAGAGTTGACATCTCGTCCCATGTCAAACCGTCCAATGCAACGTTGAACTGGAGCATCGGAGCAAGCATCAACCTTGGCGATCTTGATTTAAGGTTTAAGCAAACTCCTTTCGGTTATGGCCGAAATAACCCCATGTGCTAGGCTTCCTCTCCGCAATGTCAACCAAAGGCAAACGGTATATTAGGCCATCAAACAAGGAGTATGGTTGACGGATGTGGTGTGTATATTGGTCCCGTGATTCTTTGGATAATACGAAGTATACAGTCAGATACCTCCATAAATGTTGAAATGCTTGAACGCTGGTGTAGAAGCAGCATTATGAGCATGGCATGCTCATTGGCTAGAATGACGGGTTGCGTCAGCCGTGTACGAAGCCCTGTCTCTGTTCCGATGCTCAATCCGCCCAAAATGGGATGAAGAAAGGTTAAACGTGTGAAAATATAGACCAATGACCTTGGCAGCACTTGTGCTTATGCCAAGGCGTACGGAGGGAGGAGTGTGCGCATACACAGTTGAATTAAGGTTTGTTCTGCCATGTAACGAAGTAGAGGAGACAAGCTTAAGAACAGGATTTGCCAAGAGCGTAAGCAAAGTGCATGACCTGACGCCGCCGAGATCGCCAAGGCGTGGACGAGGCGTTTCCCGCTTAGATCTAGGCGACTTGGTATCCTGGCATCAGAAGCAATACTTCGAACATAGGGAAATAAATGTAAGTTTTCTGTCAGTGCGATTTGCCACAGTCTCACCTATATTGGTAATAAATTATCGTAAATACAGAAGGCAATTTGCTATGAAACCATGTTTTAGCAGAATTATCTAGAAGCAACACAGAAAGAGACCTACATATATTTCTCCATGTATGAAGTACTTCACACTATGGAATCCTCTAGAATAGAAGTATCGATGTGGCAATAAAAGTGGCAATAAAAGTGGCAATACAAGTGTTGAACATTTTCTTTCTGGTTACGACTGGCGCATCAGTGAGAAGTGGGAACTATCAGTAGGAAGATGCTCCCCGACTTGTGCCGCGTAATGTTGACTCTACTAGTCAGTGTAGCTCGCGAAGAAGAGGAATTTTTGACATATTTGCGAGATGGTGAACGCTCTTGCCAAGAATTCCTCTGTAATTATGGAGCTAGTTCTCTTGTACTTATGGAGTTTTTCATAAGTCAGTATGGGCTTGTCAACACTCGACAAACGTGTCCACTTCGTACATGCCAGGTTTATCCCCCATTATGTGTCTGCGCTTGCTAAAACTGGCGATACCCAAATAAGATAAAAAGTGCCTTACTTCAAAGGTATTATATGCTGGCTTCTTAAAATCCCAAGAACCGCACGACCGTGGAATGGAATAGAAGTTGGGCATGTAGGAAGTACCCAGCACTTGCAGACAAAGAGATGAGACTTCAAGTTCTTGGATGAACTTTATTAAAGTATTTGCTAGATCTAGTGACGTACGCAATGGCTGTGCAACTAGTTTTAATTCCTAATTCTATTTGCTATATAACTGACAGAATTCCCTATGGCAAATTCAACTTGCATAGAGACCGCCAGATACCTCATTCACTACATCACCATGAAGATCACCTGTAGCATCACTAGCGTCCTCCTTGTAGGCAGCTATGTCTCATCTACTCTTGCGCAAAATTTATCCTTCGGCGCCGACAACTGGTACCGCAGTCCTATTGTCACAGTTCGGCCCATAACCTTCCTTACGCAATTCAGCACTTCCATTGCCGGCAACCTATTTGTCCCCTCCTCAATCTCCAATACCACGAACTCAACTTCTCCCTCTTATCCCGCTATTATTGTCGGTCACCCTATGGGCGCCACAAAAGAGCAGTCCGCCAACCTCCACGCTACTGTCCTCGCCGAATTTGGATTCATCACCCTCTCCCTTGACCTCCCTTTCTGGGGGTCATCTGAAGGCACACCCATGAATACCGTCGCTCCCGAACTCTATGCTGAAGCTTTCAGCGCCGCAGTTGACTTCCTCG
Organism: Tetracladium marchalianum; assembly: GCA_037074945.1. Taxonomy (NCBI): domain Eukaryota; kingdom Fungi; phylum Ascomycota; class Leotiomycetes; order Helotiales; genus Tetracladium; species Tetracladium marchalianum. The sequence continues at coordinate 9,977 of JBAMDN010001292.1, forward strand.
GTGCTCACCCTCTCGTTGACCGCGCCCGCATTGGTGCCCTTGGTATTTGCGGCAGCGGTTCCTTCGTTATAAGCGCTGCCAAAACTGATTGCCGTATCAAAGCCGTGGCGACAACAAGTATGTACGACATGGGCGCGGTTACCCGCTATGGTTTGCAGCGCGCGATTACTCTCGAGCAGCGTCAGGCTGCCGTAGAAATAGCATCGCGGCAGCGATGGACGGAAGTCGACGGAGGCAGGATCGAGGTCACTGGCGGAACCCCTGATTTCCTCACCAATGAGACCGATGCTATTGGCCGCGAATTCTTCGACTTCTATCGCACCATGCGCGGAGAGTTCACTGCGCCGACGACAACTCCCAACTTAACCACCCATCCAACTGTCGCAAGTCAGATGAGGTTTTTAAATTTCTACCCGTTTCTTGATATTGATAGCATCTCGCCAAGGCCGATGCTTTTCGTTCATGGCACCCGGGCACATTCGCGTGAATTTAGTGAGGATGCTTACTCGAGAGCCGGGTGGCCGAAGGAGTTGGTTTGGATAGAGGGGGCGGACCATGTGGATCTGTATGATCGCGTTGAGCTGATTCCATTTGCGAAGTTTGCGAGCTTCTTTGAGCAGAATCTGGCTGCTGATTTGGAATTCGGGTGTTAGTTGAGTCGGATTGGGTACGGAGAATATATACGTGATATGATGTAACGGTGTCTGGCGGTGGAGGTGTCTCTATAAATACTCATAGAATAGAAAAGAATCCTCAAAATCTTGAAATGCTAATGCAAGCAAGTCCCTCAATTTCCATTGTACAGTATTAAGTAAAGGATTCCAGCTTCGTTCGGCTTCATCATCGAAAGCAGATCTACAGATGAGCCTTTCATGGCCGACTAACTCAGAACATCTCGTACGCCAAATTTCTTTTTTGTCGCATGCAACCTCTCCTTCACCGTACATATCCAGCCAATTTAGAGGACAGCTAGCTGATTTCGAGTAGGACCCCAACCGAACAGCCACTCACCAAATCCCCTCTCGGAATCCCATTCTTTGCTGCCACGGTCTCTGAAACAAAAAGGCGCTCCAACGGAAACTGAATAACCTGAGCACATCCCAAGGGCGACCGGCACCCTTGGACCGGAACACTCCGAGACTTTTGTACTTTACAGTAAATCTCGGTATTATTCTGTTTCCTTTTTTGAATAACAGTGAGCCAGAGACCTTAGATGACCGTCCAAAACCTAACACAGGTGATTAGGGTCGGGGTGGTTGGTTTGCATTTTGTTTCTATCTGAGCTAGTTGCTAAAGTAGTGTAAAATGGGCTGCGGTATGGGCCCCATAGAGCCTCTATAGTAAATTTAACCCTAATCCATGGATTTATATAGAGTAGATGGAGTATATACAAAGCTTATTAACCTATCTTATGGAACTCTAATAAGGTGCCAAGATCCCACAGGGTACATATATACTAGACCCCTAACAATAAACTCAATATATTCATACAGAATATAAAGTAGTTTACATAAGATTATATAGAATATAAGGTAGTCTATATATTTTCAGGAACGTAATGGTTTTTATTTTATACTATTATCTATCTAGGACTTCAAAAAAAAAGAAAACCACTTCACGTCACGGGCTGAAGGCAAAGAGGTTAATGAAAAATCGGATGTCTGATTTACAAGAAGAATTAACTAAGGGGAAAGGAAGAAGAAAGTCTTCGTACGAGAGATTCTACCTAAGGGGTCCGTACGCGTAGGCAGTCTCGCGGTCATATCACGGGTCCACGTGAGCGTAGGCTTTCAGAGCCAAGCGTAGATCACGGGTGCCACCCGTCACACTTCAATATCATAGTTAGTGTGGTTTCCTAGAACAACAGAGCCGGTTATATTTCTTCGTATAGAGCGTAGTAATTACATGTCCTCGGCTTAGATAGTGACACGCTTAGCGTCGTGGATTGTAACAAGATTAGTAACTATAGGTTTAGTGATTAGTAGAAAGATTGAGAGAAAATATGATTCAGAACGTACGAGTGAGCTTGGTGATAAGGAAGAACTCTATAGACTCTTGAATAGAATTAAGAGCTAATTCTTACATACGCTTAAAATCGCGATTATCGTGTCACGATCGTTGCATTACAACTGATGTGAGGGCTGGCGGTCGAAGGGTTTAGTCGCTGATTTAAAGTAAGGCAGTCATCCCAATGTGATCACAGGAGTATTCAAACCAATGAGTAAAGCTATAATCTTATGTCACACTGTAGATCACTTGTATCAAGCAGCTAAGTGGTGGTTTGAAAAGTGATGTGAAGCTGTATAAGGGCTTCACAAAAGGTGATGAATTGAGCTCTTGTCTCCTTGTTAACCAGGGGGACGGGCACTAATTACGTGCCAAGAGCGTTCAGATCACCAGGTTCAGAGCGCTGAGTCGCTGACAGCCAGCTTCATGCTGAGCTTCAGGTGAGCTCGCTTTCTTGTGACAACTATACTAAAGGAGAGAAGTCATATGAAAAGACTTCCGGATAAGAGACTCGATTAATACGAGTAAGGTCTTCTGGTTACCTATTATCTTTAATAAAATACAACTATAGTAGTTGATAGAATTTCTTTAATACAAAACTACTAGTATTGTGAGTTTTATATTAATCTTTCTATTAATTTGATCAATCTATAATTAGATATGTAGGATCTAATTATCTTCTTACTTATTGGTTGTACTTGTAAGTGGTAGTTTAGTGATATCACTGTAATGGTGGTAGATCACGCCGAACACGGGGCGTACCAAGGGTAAGCCTATTGTGCATTCATTTGTGTCTAACCCAGAAAACGATAGCATCAAAGCATCATGATCCACCCTTCACAGAAGAGAATATACAAATGAATGCCTGGAATCACAGGCTGAAACGCTGTCGAGGCCGAGTACGTTGAATGAAGGGTTTTTGATCACGCATACGAAAATTCATCTAAATACAGTTCCAGAGCTACTATACCTTTGAAATGGTGTGACCAAACAACAAACAAAAGAGTCACTTCATTTCCCAGCTCCTGCGATATGATGCCAGGCAGCGTCAACTTCCAGCCACTAAGCGACTATAACATTCTTGAGGATTTTCAGAGGCCCAGAATTGTCCGTAGTAACTTCCAAAGGCTGTTCTGTGTCGGCGTGATCTGCTTTGGGAGCAGCGTCCACTGGAGAAGGCTCTGCAACTGGAGCCTCGAACTTTGGAACAAGCAGGGAAGGATATGGCTGGATCTCGTCGTGGTAATATGCTAGCCGCTTTTTATTGGCGATCTTCTCCTCCTTAACACGCTTCAAGAGTGCTTTTGTATCCGGGTGAGCCGAGAATCTGTCCTGTATGGGGAATCAAAATTAGTCACAGCAAATTTCCTGCTTTGGGAAGAATAGCTAAATGATTCCAGACCACGACATGAACTTAAAATGCTGCCTCTTATGCTCCAGGAATATTAAACATTGAAAAAATCAAAATGAACGAACCGGAAGTCTGTCCCAAGCCTTTGGGTCTGTGCCTTGGGCCTGGAGTACACCACAGCCTTTTACAGCATACTCCGTCCAAAGAAATGTTCGACAGGACTCGACCATGAAAGTCATTTGATCTATCAATTGATTAGAAAAGACCGAGAAGAGGGGTGGTGTGTACAACGTTCGAGAATCCTCCTTGGAGAGTTTTCCTGCAACTTCATCTCATCCACATACTCCTCACTAAACCCTCCATGGGGGCAATGGCCACCTTCAAAACTTCCTCCACCGGGTCTGAAATCATCAGAGCGTCCAAGGCCGTTTCCATACAGAGAGGCTAGGAATTCAGAGGCAGAATTACGATGAAAGTATGGTGGGCGGAAAGTATTCGTTGCCACGTCCCATCGAGGCCCAAACCACAAGAAATCGACCAAAGGGGCATTTGGGTCTCGAGACTTTGCTGTCAGAACTGTGTTTATGGAAGGATCAGTGTGATCAACTGAGGTGGAGTTTTGTGGGGAAAACTTTGTAAGATCGTACTATGAAGCAAATCGTCAAGATCAGTTTCGAAAGCAAGCCACAGTCAAGGCTACCCACTTTGTAAGGAACGACGTCCCCGTGCCAAGCTGCAATATCATAGGGGCTATGATCTTGCTCCAGGGCTTCGTAGTTGCCGTTAACCTTGTAGATGATTTGATAAGGAACATGCAAGTCCTCATCCATATCTGCAACAGGAAATAGAAAGTCTCTGGCATTAGCGAGTCCGTGTCCACCGATCGGTCCGAGATCCGGAAGCTCCCAGCTTGAGCCCCAAACCTCCGTAATGTATCCGCGAGCCTCTTTGTCTCCGGTGGCCATGTTCACACTGAAACGGACCCCACGCTGGATGACACAAATCTCACCTGGCTGTAAGTAAATGTAGCCAAACTCCGTTTGGATGTCAAGCGTTCCCAACTGCGGGACGATGAGAAAGTCGCCATCGGCGTTGCAGAAGGATCTACCTGTCATGTTTTTGTTGATCATATATACGTACAAGGCAACCCCTTCTCGAAGATTGGGGTCTCCACTGCCAGCCAGAGTGTGCAAGCCATCGACAAAGTCGATATCTTCGCCTGCTCATTGAAAGTTGGTCAGTCTACGGATAACATAACTCAATGATTATACTATGGCCATAGGAGAATAATTGGACTAAGAAAAAATTGTACCCTGACTAGGAAGTGGGAATGGGCTCCACTCTGCTTGCTGTGGAAGGGTCTGAACTGCTGGATTGATGCTCAAGAAGCAATTCTGAATGTGAGCTTTTGTCTCAATCTTTGAAAAGCCACCTGACAAGGTGTTAGCAATTGTGTAAAGAGGTGAAGGGAAAAAATTCATAATGATCGTACTGTTAGCAGCTGCAGGTCGTGCTCGATAGATGTACATGTTGTGATTTGCATGCCGGGGAGCACCAAAGGCTGAATAGGTGAGGCCTTCCGAGTATAGCCCGAATCTATTCTCCTGAGGGTTGTTCTGGCCGGCAGGCAAGGTGCCTGGGATGACTTCCGACTGATGTCTGTTTCCCCATCCTTGCATGTACTCATATGGATCATTCGGACGAGTTGGTCTCGATAGCTGAAGATCGGTGTAATGGAAAACCTTCTGAGGATTCGTTTCAGCTGCTGGGCGAGGTTTGAATTCTGGCATGGTGATGTGATGAAGCCGTAGAACTTCAAACTTTGCAGGATAAAAAGAATATTTGCTGTGCTCGTAAAGCTCGTAGGAGCTTTTATGGTCGATTTTCAATAGGCCGAAGCGGTGGGCAATCCACCAGACAACCGAGGACGAGGACAAGTGGAGCTATTTTGACATCGTTGCTAGTCCTCCCACACCCCTTTGTGGGGAAGCTGCCCCACGGCAGTTCCATTTCTCATTGCCGATCAGTTAGCCCGCCAAGTTGCAACTTTGGGTGAATGGCATCCGGGAAATATTTTGACCACTGTGGAAGAAGCTCGGCTTGGGAGAGTGTACTGTACTATAATTATGCCAATGTGGCTATACATGTTTAGAAAACGAGATTGGAGTTCAACTGCCGAGGTGAAGTTTAATTCTAGGGATGCAAGTAACTACGAACATCGATAGTATAAATAATAATAACGTCATCTCTTGTATTTCGAGGTCTTGACAGGAAATAATGGTGAAGTTGGAATCTGTAAATTAAAATGATGATTTATGTTGTGTCCTTTGTTTGTCTTGCCCACTAGCTACTCGACGTCTCAAGCCCAAGAACATCGTCCACCATTCGGCCACAGGACCCAAGATAGTTGACCGGGTCGCACAGCGATTCCAACTCCTCTCGACTGAGGATCTGGGTCACCTTTTCCGTTGTAAGTAAGCTATCAAGCAGAGACGTATTGCCATCGATGGCTTTTTTGCACGCTTCATACACCACATCATGAGCCTGCCCACGTCCTAGATATGGTGCTAGACCCATCATCACGGCCTCCCCCACAATAAGTCCTTTTGTTGAATGAAGGTTTGCCAACATTGCTTCCTCATTCACGACCAGCCCTGACAGAACGAAGTCTGCCTGGTGTAGAGCTCCAACCGCCATGACGAAACTCTCGGGTATGGCGACCCACTCTAGATGCCAGGGGCCAGAGGCTCGCTCGAAATCTGCGACCATGCTATCAAGGACCAACCCAGCGTTGGATCGAAGCACTTTGGAAGCAGCTAGAATAACCTCACTAGAAATGGGGTTTCGTTTTTGTGGCATTGTTGAGGAAGCACCACGATGTGGAACAAATGGCTCCGAGATCTCGTTCAGTTCGTTGGCTGACATGATGATGAGATCAAGAGCCATCTTCCCAAGAGATCCGCCAACAAGTGCCAGGAAATTGGTGATCTCTGCGACCCCGTCACGAGCAACGTGCCATGTTATTGTTGGGTTTTGAAGACCCAACTCGGCGGCAAGCTCTTTTCGGACCCTTATACCATCGTCTTTATCGCCCAATGAAGCGAGGGTACCAGCGGCTCCCCCGTATTGTACCAGGAGAACTCTCTTCTTCATCTGGTGAAGACGTTCGAGATGTCGTTGTAAGCTCGACAGCCAGACTGCGCATTTGAATCCGAATGTTATTGGGAGAGCGTGCTGAAGATGAGTTCTTCCAGCCATGGGTGTCATCCTATACCTTGCGGCGAGACTCTCCAGCTTACCGATGACGGACACGAGTTTGCGTTCCACGATCTCAAGACCCTCTTTAATTTGCAACATGCTTCCAATATCCATGATATCTTGAGTAGTTGCGCCCCAATGAATATATTTCCCATCCTCTTCACCACACATCTCAGCAAGCTGTCGAATCAGAGGAAGAATTGGATATCCCACAATCTCTGTTTCTTGCCTGAGTCTCTCATAGTCCAGATTGTCTGGTTTGACACTGGATGTAATTCTGTTGCCAATGTGTGATGGTATGACTTTACAGGTTGCCTGAGCTCTCGCCAGTGCTGTCTCTGCATCAACACATCTGCTCAGGTATGATTTGTCGTCGAAGACCTACAGTGAGCTGTTAGAACACCTGTCATGTCCTATCGAATATTGAGAAACTCTCACCTTTCGAATTTCGTCTGTGCCAAAAAGTGACCGAAAAATCGTAGAATCGATTGCACTGACGGAACCCATCGCCCTCGTTCGCCCGATGCCCCAAAATAATGATATTGGTCTTCGAACGGAAGCGCGTTGAAACGTATAACGTAAAGACATAATTTCGGACAGATCCTTTGCAATGCTCCAGCGCGTTCTACTGTACGTGCAGGAAATTTGAGCCGTCTACACATATGTTGATACGCCGAGTGACGTTGGTTCATCGCATGTGGGAGCTCTCCCCACTTCCACTGCTCAAGCGACCCCACCTCTCCACTCCTTCCCCGCAAGGAGAACTCCCCGTAATACAGCATTCTATTGCCACACCATCAGAATGGATCTCTGAGGGCAAGGATGTGGCCCCTATCAAGATTGAACAACAAGCCCAGTGCGGGACACCAATAGTGAAATCTCAATACTGTCTCTCTTTGCATGTGAAATGGAAGCGCTAATAAACGCCAAGGACTTCTTCTTAGTACTAGCCAGGTCCTTCTTCGTGCACCATAACCTGGATTGTGATGAAATCTTCACGAAGGAAATATCAACATTTGTGACCCAATTGTCACTTAAATGCAACAGATGTAGAGCTGAATGAGGGTGGTGGAAACCAAGTGGGCTTTGGGAGATACAGTACATAGCGTTATTATCACTTCAACACCTCATCATATTGACTACTCGTAGAAAATGTACACATCAGCTTAAGGTTTCTTTCTTAGTCTTCCATCTATTGTGAATACAGAATCACCTATTCTCGAACGAACATCGAAGCAACTCCGAGGCCGGTACTGTAGTAGTCATCAGCTCAGGTCTAAATATCAGCCGTTGGGTGGAATATACCTTGCACACATGCTTACTACCCCAATCTCCTTGTCTTGTCTTTCGAGTTCAGCCAAAATTGTAGTCGTTAGCCGCGCTCCAGTTGCTCCGGTTGGATGACCGAGCGCAATAGCTCCGCCGTTTGGATTCACTTTCTCATACGGTAGTCCCAACTTGTCTATACAGTAAATCGTTTGACTCGCAAATGCTTCATTCAATTCTACGACGTCAATACCGCTAGTCGAAACTCCTGTCCACTTGAGAAGTTGTGTGATAGCTGAAACTGGCCCAATACCCATCTCGTCTGGGTCACACCCAGTTATTTTTGTTCCTACAAACCTTCCCTGAATGTGAAGACCACGTTCTTCGGCCCATGAACGACGTGCGAGGATGACTGCGGCGGCTCCATCGGTTATTTGAGAGCTTGTTCTGAGTTAGCGTTGGATTCATCAAGGTCCTATCGGGCAAGGGCAGAGCCATCGCAACGGCAACACTCACGAATTTCCAGCAGTACTGCACCCGGTGTCGCCAAGAACTGGTTTCAAAGAACGAAGTTTTTCAATTGTTAACCCATCTCTGATGCCATCGTCGTGAGACACCTGTATACTGAATTCCTCGCCTGTGCTTTCGTCTTTTGTGGTGATGGTGATAGGAATGATCTCCTGTTTGAATTTTCCCGCTTTCCTGGCCGCACTCGCGCGATGGTGACTTGTAAGAGCGTACTCATCTTGGAGATCGCGTCCAATGCCGTATCTTTGTGAAACGTTCTCAGAGGTCATGAGCATAGGCATTAGGCAATCTCTAGCCTCTTTCACTGGCGAGTTCTTCAGTCTTGAGGAAACGTCTTGGGGAAGTCCTCGAGAACTGTAGTTGCGAGACATGCTCTCTACTCCACCTCCCATCCCAACATCAATCTGACCGACCATGATTGAATGAGCGATGTGCGTGAGTGCTTGAAGACTGCTGGAGCATTGCCGATTTACCGTATGAAATGTCGTCGAGACTGGGAAGCCAACGTCGTTTAGTGCCATACGACCGGTTTTTGCGAAGCCCAATTCCGCAAGTACATTTCCGATGCATACATCTTGCACATCAGATTGCTGAATGTTTGCTCGTTGAGCAGCCTCTCTCATGACCTGGCTGGGACTTAGCTGTGGAAATTTAGGATATTGGAAATTCAACGTACAGGACCAAGAAAATCTTCCGGATGTGCATTTCGAAAGCCGCCTTTGAAAGCTCTGGTGAACGGACTCCGTACCGCTGCAAGAATCACAACATCGTTGGGTGATTTCCGAGAAACCCTTTGCGCAACACTCCAAAGTCCCGCCATTACATGTATGCTTTACAGGTAGTTTTAGAGGAATCTAATGCGTAGAATCATGAGTATCTTTCGTCGCTACAAATTCTGGGTGCTCCGGTGGTTTCAAGTAGTGGGGTTACAGCACAGTTCCAGCCCAGTGTAGTTAGCAAACTTCCTAAGCCTAAGCAGTACCTCATGTGGGGCTGGGGAATCAGTGAACATCATCCTACATCACACATCACAAATCAAACATCTCAATGCTTCTCACAATTCTCTCCAATACGCAAGATTTCAGTAAGATAGCCTGCAACGCACTCCCAATCTCCCGATTTCTCTAGACGGCACCATGTCACTTCCAGGCTTAATTCCAACTGATGGTGGCTCTCTATCCGGACGCTATATCGCAGCACCCATTCGATTCATGATATATGGTCGAGGTAATGATCAAAACCCTTGCTCACCACTGCCAAAAGAGATGACTAACATCTTCGATTATAGGTTCTGTTGAGAAATCTTTGAACGAAACTATTCAAAGTCTCGGAGGAACAAAGGCTATGATAATCACCGGTCAATCCCTGAGCAACAAGACGACTGTCATTCGGGACATCGAGAAACTCCTTGGAGCTCGGCATGTTTATACTTACGACAAAGTAGGGCAGCATGCGTAAGTAAATCCATTGAAATCACAACTTCAGGCCTTGGAAACTTAATGTGAAGGGCTGGGCCAATTTCTAATCATCACGTAGACCAATTGGGGCCATTCAAGAGGCAACAAAGATAGCGATTGAAGCCAGAGTGGACATCTTGGTGGCAATTGGAGGTGGTTCACCCATTGACAGTGCGAAAGCAATGGTCTACCAGATACATGAACAACTTGGGCTCTGGGTGCCGAGTATCGCAGTGCCAACTACGTTGAGTGTTGCGGAGACGACGCAAAACGCAGGGTTTACGACGAAAGAGAAGAAAAAAATTGCCGTGAGCCATCCAGAACTCGTCCCAAAAGGTATATAATTGATTTGTTTTGTTTTTTTGTCACAGTTCCGAAGCAGAGCTAATTCTATAAGCGGTGATATACGACGGGGATATCGCTCTCCACACACCCTCAAGTTTGTGGACCAGCACAGGAGTAAGCTTGCTCCCCTCATGCAAATGCCAAAAAATAACGTCTACGTTAGATAAGAGCTTTAGATCATGCCATAGAACTTCTGTATCATCCTCTCGCTTCCGAAATTCCGACCAAACGTCTTGCCCTGGAAGCGATCCGCGATCTGTTTATATGTTTGCCAATATCTCATGCGAACCCCAAGGATGCAGATACAAGACAAAGGCTTCTACTTGCTTGTTACAGCTCTCTCTTCCCATTTCTATACACTGGAGGCGTTGGACTTAGCCATAGCATTGGGCATTCTCTCGGCGCTTCATACGGCATTCCTCATGGAGTTACATCTTGTATGAGCTTGGCTCCGGTTTTGGCCCATAAGGCCGCGACAAACGCCGAAGAGGCAAAAGCCATAGCGCGAGCGATCCCCTACATTGGGAAACAAAGCAGTGGGTCCGCAGCAGACGATGGTAAAATCGTCAGTACAGCTGTGGCAGAGTTGGTCGACGGTCTCGGTCACAAATCTACATTGCGCCAGGTAATTTCTCCTGCTGCGGAGACGATGTATACCTCTAACCATGATGACAGTACAACGTTCCTCCTGATCACGAGGATTCAATTGTCGTTCACGCTTTGCAAGGAGGCCGTGATCATCCAGATTTTGAAGAAGGTACGCCAGCAATAGTTGGATTTCTAGGACAGAACACTACTAACTTTAAGTCAAGTCAAAAAGATTGTCCATCAACTTTACTAGTTGTATGCCCAGTACATAACTTAGATCAATGAAAACAGTTTGAGAACCGACCATTTGTGTCTTTGAGATGACTCCTTGCTTAAGTAGAGCCATAATGCAGTGAAAGCAAATGGTTGACCCCATGGCATCCCACCATCCCAATATGAACTGATTTTCAAACTGCATATGATGATCTTAACTTAGTACCAAGGTTCATGGACCAATGTGGCTAGCTACTACTGGCTTTTCATATCATTGGCTTCAGATCCTTTGAGACGGTGAACGGGGCCCCAGTCTTCTGGCGGATCTCCTCCACGCCCACCCCATCGCTAATCTCCACTAACGTTAATCCAGTTCTGAAATCAACATCAAATACTGCTAGTTCGGTAATAATGCGAGACACGCAACGTTGCCCAGTGAGTGGGAATGTGCATTCTATGATGTTTGCATCAGGCTCAATTCCTGCGTCTTGCGGATTAAGACTCACCTCGCAAAATCTTTGGGTTCCCTTTCTTATCGACGTGTTCCTAAAGCGCATTAGGTTGGCTTGTTTTCTTTTAGGTTGGGGGGAACTTGCCATAGTGATTACGACCTTGGTCAGCTCGGGGTTCGCAACTAGGTCCATTGCCCCGCCAATTCCCTTTACTTTTCCGGGCAGCATAAAGTTTGCCAAGTCTGGTTGAGAGAGCACAAGTCAGCCTCATACTAGATCACACAGGAAATCTGTTGCAAGGAAGGATGAAAAAGCATGCCTACCTCCATACATCCCAACCTGTAGTGCCCCAAGTACTGTCAAATCCAGCCTTCCCGCACGAATCATCCCAAAGCTTTCGTGACTTCCAAACAATGAAGCCCCGGTTGAAAGAGTCACTGTCTCTTTGCCAGGATTGATGAGATCCGGGTCCTCTTCTCCTGGATTTGGATAGCCGCCCATACCCAAAATTCCGTTTTCGGATTGAAGGACCACCTCAATTCCGGGGGAGAAAGGCTGGTGCGGCGAGTGGCATGCCGATTCCTAAATTGACATACATGCCATCTTTAAACTCTTTGGCCGCACGCTTGATTATTCTCATTCGTTTATCATCGCCGCCCGAAACTTTGCAGTGACAATCACTGTCAGCAAGCTGATATCCGGTAGTAAAAGTGGTTAGGAAACACTCACTGGCGTCTGCTACCTCCTTTGGATCCTTTGCGAACCTCAACTTCTCGATCTTCTTCTCTTCCGTACTTTGAATCACTCTCTTGACGTAGATTCCAGGGATGTGTATGTCTTCCGGTGCAATCTTTCCAACGTCAACAATGTGATCGGCTTCCACAATTGTCATCCGCGCATTTTTGGCCATGGCTTCGTTGAAATTGTTCATTGCGCTCCTGAACTGACAATTCCCCAACCGGTCTGCTTTGTGAACTTTGACAAATGCATAATCGCCCATAATAGATTCTTCCAGGACATATTCTTTACCTCGGAAGACCCGAGTCTCCTTCACTGCTGAACGAACTGCTACTGTGCCATCCTTGTTGTATCGCATAGGTAGTTCACCTGTTTGGACTGCAAGTACGTGTGAGCAGATTTGTGCTTCTTTTGCGGGGCATAAAACACAAACCAATCGTTCCGTAGGCCGCTGGTGTGTAAAAAGCCGGAACTCCAGCGGCTCCAGCCGCACATTTTTCAGCAATGGTTCCCTGAGGTGATAGTTCTAATGTAAGGTCTCCGGAAAGGTACATCTTCTCAAAGGTCTTGTTTTCTCCAATGTAGGAAGCAACCATCTTGCTGATTTGTCTGGATTCGAGTATCTGGCCTTCAGAAAATTATTTCAAGATCAAACTGCAACATTTCTGAGAGTTACCTAGCCCCACCCCAGACATGCCAGCGTTGTTGGACACGACTGTGAGATCCTTCAAATCAGGACGATCGTGAAGGGCGTTGATGAGTGAATTTGGGACGCCAGAAAAGCCGAAGCCACCCACGAGGATCGTTGTGCCTCCTTTCATGTTTTGAAGGGCATCTTTTGCTGAACTGCATATCTTGTTTATTCTCTTCGTCGAGAGCGACATCGAGAACTTGCGTGCGCCCAAGTCCATGGGTGGTGCATGGGCGGTAAACCACCTTCCGGATCGTGGCAAGGTCTTGCTTCCTAACGAAATTGACATTTTGAATACCACTGCGAAAATATTCTCAGCTTCCAGGTTCAGAACGAATAGAATCAACTCAAGATGGGTTTTTGTCCCAAGAAACCACATATGAGTGGAGAAGATTTCTGTGCTTCGGTACAGTACCTCACCAGCAAAGAACCCCACATCCGGGATTTTGGGCTATGCGCTGTGGGACCACCACGCTCGTCATACACTTCAACCCTCGAACATCATTGATTCCTCTCACTCCATGTACACTACATAGACATTCTCAAATGACAACTCCTTTGTTTTCTAGTATTCGCCACCCTATCTTGGGTCGCATTCGAGGCGTTGTCTCCGAGGACCAATCCACCGTTCAGTACCGAGGAATTAAATATGCGTCAATCCCTGGTCGATGGGAAGATTCAATCCTGATGAGCGAGGTTCTGAGTGATGGCGAATTTGATGCTACCGCCCATGGACCCTGCTCTCCTCAAGGAGTCGGAGGCCTCGAATTTGACCTCTCCCTGATTGGTGACATAACCCTGAAGCATGGGGGTGATGTTTACTCGGAGTTCGAATGTCTCAACCTCGTTGTGACCGTCCCAAAAGCATCCCAAGCAGACTTGAAGCTGCCAGTGATGGTGTGGTGAGGCAAAATCGTAAAAAGTCAATTATGCATAGCTAATTGGTGAATCAAATAGGGTCCACGGGTGAGGGGATTCTTTGACACATCGAGCTAGTTGCTCACATCATAGGGGCGGTTTCTCTATTGGAAGTTCATCCTGGCCGCAGTATGGTACAAACAGATGTTAGCCTTCGCCCGTATGGATTCATTCACTGATTACAGAGGAAGCAGATCTGCAGCGCATCGTTTCGCTTTCTGTTGCATCGGGCAATCCTGTCATAGGGGTCTCATTCAAGTGGGTAACATTACTTCACATCTTGAGTTCGTGCCAGGATTCTGAAATGATTTAGCTATCGTCTGGGAATACTGGGATTTGCAGCTTCTGACGCGATCCAAACCAAGGGTAATTATGGCTTCAAAGATCAGGCCTGTGCCTTTAAATGGGTAAATCTCTCAGGCGACTGGGAAAGGCATAAGGAGAGCTGATCAAATCACAGGTCAGAAGGCACATTGAAGGTTTCGGGGGCGATTCAGACGCCATTACGGCATTTGGAGAATCAGCAGGGGCAAGTAAGAATAAACCTTTCAAAAGATTGATATTTATATGTACTGATGAGATCGCACAGTTGCATTGTCCACGCTTCTAGTTGCAGATGAGCCACTCTTCTCGCGTTGCATTCTAATGTCTGGTGAGACAACCCTACGGAGAATCCGCAAGATGAGCTGGCATAATACATTATTTTCACAAAATTGTCGAAGTCTTGGGCTTATTGACCTGAGTCCTGAATCTTTGGAGGAGGAGCTTTTCAAACTAAGTGCTCAGAGTATGGTGGAAAAGCTACCACTCTTCCAGCACTGGAGCCCTGCTATGGACGGAAATTATCTATCACAAGAAGTGAATCTGGGCATGCTAGCTGCTGAAGAAGACAAAATTGGACGGCCAAACTGGTGCCAGGAGCTTGCGATTGGCGACGCTGCGCAGGATGTATGTTTCTTCAACCAGAACCTTTGTGTCCACTGCTAATATTGTAGGGGACTATTATGAAATCTCGACTACTAGATGATCCAAATGCAATGAAGCGGCTGTTTGATGCAATGAATCAGGTATTAACTCCCACGGAGCAGGAGCAGCTCGTTGCGCTATACAATCTTTCAGGTGCACCCACAGCCGAGGACTTATATACTAGTCTCCTACAACTTGTATCTGATTTGAGATTCTATCTTCCGGTCCTCCAACTTCAAGAAGGATGGTTAATTCAAAGGCCAAGCGATATCCACAGATACCACTTCCACCAAGTAAGTACGCCTTCACCAAGAACATTTTGAATTCCTTCTCACCGAGGAAAGCGAAATTCTATCACTGGAAAATACCGCAACTGCGCGTCTCATGAACTGGACGTTGCATACCTCCTCCAAAATTTCACCGAGTTCTTGCCTCCGGAGAGCATTGCCCTCGGAAAGAAGATGGCAAATATTTGGATCGATTTTGCCTATGGGCGAGGTTGGCAGGATGGAGGAGATGAGCAGCGCGTGCTGCTGGTCGGTCCCGAGGACAAGATATCTGTTGTTCCAGCCAGAGAATATGACACAGCATATCGGAACAGGGCTGGGAGGTGGATGTGTGAAATAGGGTGGGAACGATGCTTCAAGCTAGGCGAGATGCTTCAAGGGTGTTATTCAGGAAATGTTTAGGGCATCCAACTTAGTCCTGGTGGTGGATCTGTAATGAATTCCGACTGAGCGTTCGTAGCAAGACCACTTTGAAAAGCCACTTTGAGAAGCCACTCTGAAGAACCACCTTGGAGCCCCCTCCCCGCCCCCTCCTGTGACACACTTCAGTCTCTCCCCTTTCGTGTTGGGGGGCAACAAAGGACGCTAAAATGTGGGGCCTCAGGGTTCGAAGAGTTAAGCGAGCCGGTGGAGTGGTGGTCCGTGCCCTGCCAAAGAAAGTACATACAATCTTTGTGAAGTTGCAGTCGAAATCACAAGGAATCTTTTCCACCAATGCTATAATGTTGCGAGAAATACATTTTCACATACTCTCACGATTCAAGGGAAGTAGAACGCACCTACTGTCCTTACGATCTCATTCCACGGCGGCGAACCCAAACGCTGCACGCTTGCCGCTTTCCGGAATAAAGATTGTTGATATGACAAGGGTTTTGGCGGGGGTAAAGTCCATCCATACTCATTAGCATACTCTTATACTCACTATGTTATAGCCATATTGCACTCAGATTCTGGGAGACCTTGGGTACCAGATCTTTCTTCTTCGTGGTTGAAGATGAATGAGACTGACAATGGCGGTTTTCAGTGCCGAAGTAATCAAATGCGAGCACCCAACACGAGGAGACGACACTCGCTCGTGGGGACCGCCGTATGCTCCTTATCTCGATGATCGGAAAGGACCCGGTGAGAGTGCATATTATCTCTCGGTCTCAGCTTCCATGATTCGTTGAAAGAAGACCCAGCTGACAGATAGCAGGTCAACAGAAACAAGAAATCTCTGGGAGTGTCGTTCAAAACAAGCGAAGGCGTGAATATCATCAAGAGGCTGGTCAAAAAGGCTGATGTTCTCGTCGAGAACTATCTCCCAGGCTCATTGGAGAAATATGGCCTAGACTACAAGAGTCTGAGCAGGGACAATCCAAAGCTAATCTACGCAAGTATCACGGGCTATGGGCAGACTGGGCCGTACAGCAACCGAGCCGGCTACGATGTGATGGTTGAGGCGTAAGTAGTATCACTGCCGGGCTGGTTACCATTCTAATAGTTGGAATGACAGCGAGATGGGACTCATGCATATCACAGGAGAGCGGGATGGGCCGCCTGTCAAGGTGGGCTGTGCAGTAACAGATCTGACCACCGGACTGTACACATCCCATAGCATATTAGCAGCGCTCTATGGGCGTAACATCAATGGGCTAGGACAACATATTGATGTGGCCTTGAGTGACTGCCAAGTCGCCACTCTCTCAAACATGGCCGAGTCTGTTCTCATCACCGGGAAGAAGGATACTGGAAGATGGGGAACCTCACATCGTAAGTTTAGTTCCTTCCGCTGGAAGCCCACTTACAGTCTTCCTAGCGTCGGTAGTACCGTACAGATCATTTCGAACAGCAGATGGGGATATTCTCTTTGGCGGGGGCAATGATCGCTTGTTCGGCATTCTTGCAACAGGACTCGGTCACCCCGAATGGATTGTAGACGCACGCTTCTCGAATAATTCGGCCAGAGTTGCCAACCGAGCAGTCCTTGAACCTTGGATTGAAAAGGTCACGAAATTAAAACCGACCAGCACGTGGATGGAAATATTTGACGGGACCGGTCTGCCCTACGCCAAGGTCAATGATCTGCTAGAAACCGTTACGCACCCACATGGTTCGTACTCTTTTGTTAACTTCCCTAATCTTTATTATTGCCAACTCGGAATGTAAGCTCACTGTTTTAAGTTCTCGCGAGAGACATGATCAAAGAGGTTGATCATCCGGTCTGCGGCTCGATGAAACTGATCAATACGCCAGTAAAGTTTTCACACGCGAGACCAGGGATCCGAACGCCACCGCCTACCCTTGGAGAACACACAGATGAGATTTTGAATTCTGTACTTGGTATGAACGAGAAAGAGGTGCAAGCGCTGAGAGCGAAAGGGGTTGTCGGTTAGACCTAGTCAAGACTTTGAGGATAATTCTTTCAAAGACGATATTTCGACTTAATTAGACCTAAGAATCAATTTCAAATAGTTGAGCAGTCATCAAAAAACCTTCTTTAATGGAAGAGATGTCCCGAATCTACATATTACGTAAAATCATTGCACCGTGGTCAACCTACAACTAGGTGGTATCTTGATCAGCCATTCGTGTTCTTGCCATCATCGCTTTCGTCTGCCTACACTGGTTCTCTATTGATTTCTATGATTGAAAAATTCGCAGAAGCCTGCATACATTGGCTATATTTACTGATCTCATCCTAAATACATAATTCAAGGCTCCAAGTGTGTCTTCGGACGCATAAAGATCGCACGATATTCGATTTCTCGTCATATCAAGTTTAAGCCGAAGTGCTGACCATGACATACTCAAACCAGTTGCTCAAAGAATACCATTCAAGAAGAGAGCCTCGTGAAAAGATGCTTAAGGGGTGGACTTCTTGTCCAAGACACCATCCAAATTCTTGGCACCATAGACTCTCTTCTCACCTGTCAAAAGATCCTTCTCCATAAAGATGGCGGTATGGTTGGTCAGGTACTCGGAGGGATCATTAATAAAGAAAGCGGCAATAATGCCAATGACACCAAAAGGAATGGCCGTCCACGCAACGCGCTGGAAGGCATAACCATAAGCTTCCTTCAACGCGGTCGATGTCGCAGCCTGTACGGCAGGGGTAGCGGCCGGAATGCTGGCGAAGACGAATGGTACGCCTACGGCATTTTGGATGACGGCAGGAATCAACGCATCTAGTTCGGCAGGGGGGAAGTTGTTGGCCAATGCAGCAGCGACAATACGAGGAGCCAGTTGGGCGTTTAAAACGCCATTGAGGACGGTATTGAAGACAGCAATGCCCACGCTGCCTCCACCGCTACGAAATGTTCCAAGTAATCCAGAGGCAGTTCCCAGCTTGCTCTGCGGGACGTGAAGGCCAGCACAAACATAGGCAATAGTGGTAAGCCACGTGAAGGCGCCCTGACCAAAGAACTGGAATGCCATGTATGCTGCCTTGTTCCCAGGCATTGCGACGGCGTACAGAGCAGTGAAGAGGGTTTGGATGAACATGGCGACGATCAGTTGAATTTTTATGTGCTTGATCTTCTGCAGAAATGAGGGGATGATCCAGCCTCCGACGACAACGCCCATACCGGCTGGGATGGCTATGATGCCTATTTGTACTCCATCACTCGAAAAGAGGTGGAGAGACATCTGGGGTAGCAGCCCGGCCATTGGGTGGAAGATAACACCTGATGCGAAGAGGACGACGAGGAGGACCGAGAATTCGCGGACCTGCTTGAACAGGTTAAGTGGGAACAATGGATTCTTGGCCAGTGTGAAGTCGTACGCAAATGAAGATGCAAGGACTACCGACCCGATGACGATAGGCGCAACTACGGAAACACCACTCCATGGATGGCCAGGCGTTCCCGCCCAGGTCAAACCGATCAGCAAGGTTGTAAAACCACCGGTGTACAAGGCCAGACCAACCCAGTCAAGTTCCTTGACTTCTTGCCATCTAGTCTTGTCGTAATCCATCCGTGGGCGACCAGGCGGGTAGTAGAAGAGGGCACAACCAACCAGGCAGAAGGCGGCATAAATGATGGTAATGTAGTACACCCACCGCCAGGATCCTTTGGCATGCTCGTACAACAGGTTTCCGAGAATGACAGAGAAAGAGGCCCAGGGGATATTGAGGCAGAGTTCTGTCCATCCAAGACCGATACCACTGTCAAACGTCAGCGCAAAGGACTCCAATATGTTTCTGTCAGAGAAGTGTGCTTGCCGGTACTTGTTTGGGAGCATCTCTGGGACTCCAGCATAGGCAACAAAGACAAATCCACAGCCAAAACCTACGATGGTGGACCCAGCGGCCACTATCTTGGTTGTGTTTGCAGTCGCCGCAACTATCTGTGGTCGATGGATTAGGCTGTACTTTCGGTCCGGATGAACAAGTAACTTACTCCACCAATTATCACCAGAACATGACCTGCGAGAAGAGGCAAGCGTCTTCCAAAGATGTCACTGAAACCGCCAGCAATAGCAAAGGACACCGACGAGGACACGGCCCAACCACCAGCGATCCAGACAATGTTGACAGTGTCTCCCAGACTCTGACCGATCTGGAACAGGATGCCAGTGACGAGGATGAAGCCACAGCCAACTGGAGCAACGAAAGACATTCCCAGGAACTGTAGAACAGTTAGTTGAAGGAGAAGAAGACGGCCAGCATGAGCAACTCTCAATACAGGCTGGTGAGGGGTGAGATCGTACGAAGACGGCAATAATCGAGGACATTGAGATTCCCTCAGGAACGTCCGGATTGTCCTCCAGAGCGGCAATATGAGGATCATCTAGATTGATGGCTCGATTCGATTCATAGTGATGGGTGGTAGGGTGCTCCGTGATGGAATCCTTCTGTGCACTCTCGGTGATGGTGTCTTGGGATACCATGATTTTTGGCTTCTACTACAGAGCAAACAAAATAAAAGGTGGTGATTTTGAACTTCACACTGCAGTTCAAATCGTGCATTGACAAGTGTAGTTGCGGATTCGCCTCCCAGCTCTTTATGCCAAAATCAAAGCAAAGACTGGAGGCAGCTCCACGCCCCACCAAACACGCGCGGCATCCAAGATGAGACAGTGGGCGTGGACCAGACCCAGACATACACGGCTCCTCCTGGAACTGCTACACATCAAAGCATGCGTTATTGACTTTATTTCTTCCAAAACCTTAAGCGGTTCGCGGTCACCACATTTTGCATCGCCATCCGCGCCCAGCTGGGTGGGACAGGGTTCCCCACACAACCCCTTCCGCAAATGCCCCATTTTCCCGTGGCCCCATCTACCCCAGATTCTCCCCGCATTCTAGCAGGCCTCGTTTGAAATCAGAAATGATGAATGGACTTGATGCCGCTGAGTCTGAGAATGCTTAGAAATCGCTCCGTTCGCTTGGTTTTTGTGCTTCTATCAAAGTGTCCAAGGTTTTCCCCTTGCCTTCTTCTCATGCCTCCACTGCAAAAGTCAGAAAAGACCCTCGGTATTCAGCATATCAGCATTCGGAAAATCGGGGCCTGAAGAAAGAATAATTGACCCCAATCCTGGTTCCCAAAGCCTCTTTTCAGCGTGCGCAATAAAGGCAGTCCTCTCATATCAGCATGGCCGTCTCTCAAGTAAGCGAGCAAGTGTATGGCAACACCATCAATGGGGAGAAGCGTACGAAGGGAAACACCCACCAAGGCATTGATCCGAATACGCTGGAACCCCTATGGGAGGTTCCAATCGCCACCAAATTCGAACTTGATGAAGCCGTTCGTTCAGCCCAGCAAGCGTTCGAATCATGGTCTCAGCGGGAGTGGAAAGAGCGTGGCGGGAAACTTGCAGAGATGAGCAAGATCCTGACGGAACACCAGGCTGAGATGATTGGGATCGTCATGAAGGAAGGTGGAAAACCTGTACGTCTCCCTAGGCAAGAACTTGGATGCTACTTGAAAGATGCTCATGCTTCAACAGGAATTATTAGCAACCATTGAGGTTCTGGACTCTATCAAGATGCTGGATTTCCATGGTGAGTGTCTGATCATCGACCACTCGTGATTTCAGAGTGACTAAGAATGCTTGACAGCCAGCCACCCGCCACTCGAAGATAACATCGTCCAAGATGACAAGGACTTGAAGTTAACCCTCTCGTACCATCCAATCGGTGTGGTAGGCGCAATAGGCCCCTGGAACTTCCCACTCGTGATCTGCATTGGGAAGATCGCTGCTGGCCTTCTGACTGGAAATACTGTCATTGTCAAGCCCTCCCCCTTTACGCCTTATAGCATACTCAAGTTCATCGAGTGGGTGCAGCCATTTCTGCCTCCTGGCGTGCTGCAAGGTCTCAACGGAGACAACGATCTTGGCCCCGCGATGGTGATGCATCCCGGAATCCCAAAGATCAGTTTCACGGGTTCGACCGCAACGGGGAAAAAGATCATGGAAGCTGGTAGCCGGGGACTTAAGAGAATCACCCTGGAACTCGGTGGCAACGATGCATGCATCGTTTATCCAGACGTTGACATCAAAAGTGTCGCAGAACAAGTGGCCATGGGAGCGTTCTTCAACTCAGGCCAGATTTGCGTCGCAAGCAAGCGCATCTATGTCCACGAGGATATATATCCGGAGTTCTTGAAAGCCATGGTAGATGTCGTCGGATCTTGGACTATCGGCCCGGGCTCTGTTCCCGGGCTCATGGGACCTGTTCAGAATGAGATGCAGTACAACATTGTGAAAAAGATTTTTGAGGATTGCAAGACAAACGGCTACAAATTTGCCCTTGGCGGTAACATCGACTCAGGAAAGAGCTTTCGAGTCCAGCCTGCCATCATTGACAATCCACCAGAAGACTCTGTCATCGTCACAACCGAACCCTTTGGTAAGATAAACCCGCAAGTTTGACATTGCTGGAGCTGATTGATATCTCGATAGGACCGATTGTTCCAGTCCAGTCTTGGAAAACTGAGGCCGAAGTCATCTCGCGAGCGAACAACACTCTCGCCGGTTTGGGCGGTTCCGTTTGGACCCCCGATATCGAGAAAGGATACAGGCTAGCTAGACAGATGAAGACTGGAACCGTTTGGGTGAACGGTATTGGCAAGCCTCTAGCTCAAGCCTACTTCGCAGGTCAGAAGGAGAGTGGAATTGGGGGTGAATCCGGAACGCAAGGATTGTTGTCTTACTGTTACACCACCATGATCCACCACTACAAGAACAAACTCTAGGATGTCATTTCTCGATTTGAGTGTTTTGTGTTTCAGTCTTTTGATGAAATTATGATCAAGGTAGTATAGTTGTACATAGTCTTAGCATGGGATATCATATGCATATACCACATCAATTTGCCGTTCTGTCTATGAAAGAGCCGCTCATGATCCTCAGAACCTTTGTATAATGCCCAATCTTCCATTTTTCAATGTCTTCCAGCAGACTCGAGAAATCTTGTAGGATTCTGCGAGCTGACTCATAGCCACTAAGATGAACAATCCCAGCAATCGAAATGGGTCCACCTTTCCGGATGAAATTGACGGCTGGGTCGTCAACGTAACCGTCATCGTATGACATACCCTTGCTCCCGACAGCAGCCCAGTTAACGTCGTCCAGAAGTTCATAAGGCACAGCATCCTCATCATCGTCCTCGTTTTCTGGAGGGAGCATGAACACATATAAACCAAGCGTAAGGGCCGATAGAAAAAGGCTGTGGCTTGCATGAAATGGATCCCCATCCAGAGGTCTTCGATTCGACATGAGTTTGTAGGTCTGTGCTGCATGAATTATCGTTCGTCTCGCTGCACTTGTTACTGACCACGCTGATATGGCTTCCAGTGCATCGTGTGCTGCAGCGGCCCCAGTAGATCCAGCTCCAAGTTCGAATAGGCGAGAATCACACGTAAGCATCATGCACATATTGTGCCACAAGACAATTAGATTGGGGTTCATTCTGCTCAGGTTGTTTCCATAACAATCCCTCACCTCGAGAACGAAGGTTTGTGTGATTTTGGCTTGCGGATCGTTGGCAAAGACTTGCCAAGGCGCCGACATGGACCGCGTCAGGTGAGGTTGACTTGACAGCAGACGATGATAATCTTCAGATATCCGAAGCCGTATAGCACACATGGTGCCAAGAATGCCGAGATTCTCCATGGGCGCTGTAAATTTCGGCAAGGTACAACTGCGAGTTGACAGCTCCAGAGCGGGCGTGGAGAGTTGATGCCCCTTGCGCAATAACGAAAGCCATTTCGCCGATGAGTCGGCGTCGAACAAGGCGGTATCACACGGCATTGATATTCGAAGATTGTCTGTTCTGATCAGTGGACAGGTGTACTGAACAGTAGAGTTCCAGGAATCCACTAATAAAACGCACAGAATCAATCTAGCAAAAATCCTCGAATTAGCAGATGAACTTATTTCTGCAGATGCTGGCGGGTTTCTCACCGCTTTGTGCATTCCACTCGGCTCCAAGCTTTCCATCTTGAATCAACATCCAAAATCTTCTCAAAAGCGAGGTCGAGAGTAGCCTGGGGCTGGTTCTTGACCGTGGCAAACAGTTGTTGCTCTTGAGCTTGCTGGAGTCGCTAGTCAACAAGCTGTCTTTCACCTCGGGCTGCGGAGCTCAATCTTACAATAAGTAAATGCAAATAGAGACGATGTGTTATGGACATGTTTGCTTTTTCCTAATGGCAGTAAGCATAGGGTCCAATTGATTGTACCCGTTCTTTGCTTACCCCGACTATCTCCGAGAGAGCCATTGCCAAAACACAACTTGCCATTGTGATTGAAGAGTCCTTGTTCTTTCGTTGATTACCTGGTCGATACAATGCCATTTGGTCGTCGAGCATCTTCAGCACCGTCTGACACACTTTAGGACACGGAAAATGAGGGTGCGGATGAACGATTACTTACAGCAAGCCCCCGTTTCACAAATAGAGGAAGGCCGTCAGTATGAATTATAGTGAGACCGATGAGACACATGAGAAAGAGCAAAGAGACGTTGGCTGTTTTCGGATTAAATGTAGGTATGTGAACGAACGGCATGAGAGGGTGGTAGTGTTGAAAGTAACGGTCCAAGCCTGTATCAAGATCCTCCACAGTAGGAAAGAATTCCCGATCAAGCCCATCCATCGGGGAAACCCATGCTATGGTTCTTTTCTGGCCGCTCCGGGGGTGTTGGAGCACATGTGGTCCCAAAGACCGTTCTTAAATTGTCCCTTACTTCTTGATTGATGCCTCGCCTAGACCCGTCTCTTTGTTTAGCAGCCGGTATTTTAGCGGGACTACCAGGATTGTCGAATAGGTTGTCTTCAGTTTGGTAAATCAGATCTTGCCAAAGAGTATGCATTACACGGAAGCCGTGTCCAGATCTGTTCCACCAGAATTGCTCCACGACTGCAAATCGCTCGATCGGCACAAGTTCACTTGCGGATCTGGGTCTCAAATCTTTTATTTGCAGTCGACTCTCGCTCGTCACTCGATCTGGACCAAGGATATCCGGACTGGACATTGCTCTGCTTTCAAACATTGTAAAGTCGTCAGAGTGCATGACTCCACTGACAAACTGATTCGACCATGCTTGCATGTCGTCCGTCATATCGTAAACTCCGCTAGGAGGGATCTGATCTGATCTCGGCGCATGATGGTTAAATTGTATGCGATTGGAATCCTGAGAAGTTGGGCCTACGCTTGACTGGTACGAAGGGCCATTTTCAAAATCTTGAATACTCTGAAACCTGGTGTCCGGTGGAGAGAGCAGGCTTTCCTCGTTACGGGGTATATCCATCGATTCCACGAGACTAGCTTGCTCCAAATCCCAAGCTTGATTCCTGAGCAGCGGGTCTAATGTTCCAGTCTTGGGCGACAACGCGCCAGCCCTCAAAAGCGTAGCCAGGCCAGACTCAAACCAATCCTCTTGCTGGCTCAGGCGAGCATGGGCAGCATCTCCGTGAGTAAGCTGCTTCGGTTGTGCGGGCGGTTGCGGTGGGGAGGCATTGGTAGCATCCGGGGCTGTCCTGTCTGCCTGTGTTGAGGAAGAGCGGGCTGAATGTTCTTCGTGAACTCGAATGGCTGCTTGTGGTTCATGGACTCGCACAGGTGCCTGTCCCTCCACCGGACCCCGCCCGCCCGAAGCATCCGTCTCATCGCCGTTGTCGCTCACCGACCGATGTTCCTGATGTAGGGGAACTAGATGTGCTTTATGGTGGCGGGTGAGCACGTCACTTGAGTCCCTAGTTAGCAGCAGCAAGGTCGAGAAGTACACGCACGCATGACAGGAAAGGCATTATTTACCTACCTTCGCGCGAACCGCTTAGGACAACGGGGGCACTTGTACGGCTTCTCTCCAGTATCTGTTTTGCGGGGAGTCTCAGGTTAGCATGGCCTCGGACGCAACACAGCATGGGAGCATACGAGATCTCTGATGGCGGGAAAGGTGTTCGGTTTTGGCAAAGGTACGATCACAAAACCGGCATTTCCGCTGCTGCATCTCCGTCTGCCAAATATCCGGAGCCACTGCTGCCATAAAGGTATAAAACGACGTTGGCTCGAGACGAGCAGCGGGGGAGGGAGAGCAGAACAGCGCAGACGGGGATGGGATCAGGGGGAGGCGGGTTGGGGAGACGGAGTTGCTTGGGATCGTCGGTTGTTGGTGGTCATCACTGAGTCTTCAAGATCTTATTCTATTATCAAGATGTGAGGTTGACGGTATTTGTACCATGGAGGAGTTGTGTTGAAGATGCAGCCCACAGCCCACCGCCCACAGCCCTTGGGTCAGGACCAGGTAGGCAAGCTAACCCTCATATGTCTTGGTCGGGTCTGGTATCAGGACGTCGTGAGTCGTCTGGATTCTGCCGTGGAGTCAGGCGAGTCTGGATGAGGACGCAACCGGGATGGTGCCAAGGACGGCAGTTCTGTTTTGCGGGGGACATGCGGGGATTTGCAAGCAACGGACATTCCAGCGTAGAAGCGCGGAGCAACACATTGCGCCGTGCCTACTCTAGACCTACAAACTCGATTCATGGGAAGGGCAGCGTGTGGGCGGGCCTTCCGGTGTACCTTGGGTATCTGTTCTGTGTAGGTACAATGCTCGCGATGCTACAACGTTTCAATAGGAAAGGAGATACACGTGACCATTGGGGGAGACATCAACAGACAACATCCTCGCTCTCGGGGTCCATTAGTTCCTGGAATGTGACGCCCGGCATGGCTCTAGGGAGGTAGTTACCAGTTACCAGTTACCAGTTACCAATTCCCAAGGTACCTAGATCCATGCAGAGACAGCTCACCACAAGTTCAAGGACACGTAACCGGGAAGCCAGCTTTCCAGCGTGGAGAGTCCTCCAAGTAGCTTCCTTCCACTGTTCGTAAAATTGATGAAATATCAAGCAACCCCCCCATTTCTAGCTATTGGCCCTACCATCGGACCTCTTTGATAACATGATGGACGAACGCAAGTCGTTCCGTGCTTTCTAGTCCCTAGGTTCCCGCAATGCAAAGGTCTTGGCTTGAGATTGAAGGTGTTGGGAGAACGCTATTCCTCTAGCGTCCTCTCACGCTGCCCTTCATCACTTCTGACGGCCACTAGTATGGCAAGTCACTATCTATCGCCGCACAACCTCGTCTCCTCAGCCATCTCGTCCCCTCCACGCCATATCACAAGTTTGACCTGACCCCTCCGGACGACAGTACGGCTATACACCCATCAGCAAGCGAGCTTCCTTGGGATGTCGATTAGGAGGCCAGGGACGGGGAGGACAAACCTTCTCTTGCCGCTTTCTCTGAGTCCCAGTCCCACAAGAACCTCTGCACCTCGACGTCTCCCCATCGATCTGGGTTGTGTCCGGTCTTCAGCATCGACGCGAACTGCAAGTCGCGTGCAATCTGTTCGGGTCCATCCGGCAGGTGCAGCGTATCCCGGTTCTGGCTCCCCAGACCTTGCACCTGTTCTGCTCGTGATTTCCTGGCCCCTTCATACACCTTCAACGCTCGGCTAATATCCTCTTTCGTAGAGATGGACGAGAGAATCACCCCCAGTGCGGCCGCATCTTCGACGGCTTGAGCTGCTCCTTGAGCCACATAGGGTCTATATCATGGACAAATTAATGCGAGCGACACAAACAGGAGAACGGAGTGATTCTTGAACATCTCACTTACAGCATAGGATGACACGCATCGCCCAGGAGAGCCACACGACCCGAGACCCAGGTCTTTAGCGGAGGATGCGAACAGAGCTTCCATTCTAAGACTTCCCCATCTTCCGCCAGATTGAGCATCTTGACCAGTCGCGGATCCCAACCCTCGTATTCCCGGAGCAGGTCCTTCTTCGAGCCTGACTTGGTCCATGATTCATCAAGACCGCCTCTGTCTGGATGGGCGAGAACCATGTTGTAAAGTTCGTGATCCCTCACCGGATATGCCACTACATGACCCCCTGGCCCGACCCATCGCAATGCTTTCCTTTCTTTGATGAAGGGCCGGAGTTGCTCATCCTTGAGCATCTGATCCCGCTTCAGCATGATGCGAAAAACCGCGTCGCCGGTCGGAATTGCTGCGTCAGTTTCATCGCCAAGCAGCTGTTTCCTCACGAGTGACTTGATGCCGTCCGCGCCAAGTAGGACGTCTCCTCTGACAGTCTCGCCTGTACTAAGGACCGCGGTGGCATTCGCGAGGTTCACCCCGACTACCGTGGAGTTGAGGCGCAACTTAAAGTTCTTCATTGCCAGTGCTTTGTCGAGGAGCGCGTTGTGTAGGTCTGCTCGATGTACAACAAATTGTTCTCCGAACGACATATTGACTCGTACTTTATTCAGCTCCTTTCCGTTTTGCCATCGGAGAACATGGACGTTTTCCAGAGCTACTCCTGCTTTGCGTACTCGCTCGCCTACTCCCCATCCTAAATCATGTCAGGGTGGTGATTCTCGTAGTTTGTTTCGTATGAGAGGAATAGACATACGGTCTAGGAGTACGAGCATATTTGGTGCGATTTGGATCCCGGCTCCTTTCTCCAGCATCTAGGATTCGTTTAGCTTTCTCAACCTTGGTGTGTGCCGAGGTGTAGAGTTGACGTACCTTTGGGGCCGACTCTAACAGCACAACATTGTGACCTCGACTGCATAGAGTAACAGCAGCAGCGACGCCTCCGATACCAGCCCTGAATTTCCTAGTCAGCTGTTCCCTTCGTCGAGATCTTTATTTTGTGTTTGGAACGAACCCGACAATCACCACGTCCAGAACGACCTTTGTTTTTGCATTGTGAGAAACCGACATGATGTTCGGTATATTGTTAGCAGTGATGGACGACAAACTATGCCAAGCCCAAGTGCGTTCAAGAGCAACAGCGACGTGACGGAGATATAAAGTCAAGGGGCATACGAAATGGTAATCCTAAAGTCTCCTTGCAAGATCAGGGCCGCCAGGCCGCTTCGTCCTTGGTTCTACAACCCTGTCTTCGGGTCCCACCTCACAAACACCAGAAGGCCAGCCTGCCAAAGTACATCATGCATCCGCTGCCCCAGTGGGTTGGTAAGCTATTTCAAACTAACGCCAGTGCAATCTGGTGCAAGAGTAGATTAGATTGCCCATCAAAAAGCGGCAGTTATTCTAGTGGCCCGTATTTCTGGCGGTGGAATATTGCCCCCACCATGGGGCTCGTGGGAGACAGGGTTCTCCGCACTTTAGCTC
The DNA here is from genome assembly GCA_037074945.1 of Tetracladium marchalianum. NCBI lineage: Eukaryota > Fungi > Ascomycota > Leotiomycetes > Helotiales > Tetracladium > Tetracladium marchalianum. Next base: position 38,668 of record JBAMDN010001292.1, read on the forward strand.
GGGGGATTGAGCGGCGTAAGGGGAAAACCCGGCAGATCAGCTGTGGTGGGGAAGCCCAGTCACAGCTGTAGCCCTGGACAGAAGTCTGGGTCCTGTTGTGGAGTCTCGCTTAATTCACCCATCCAATCGTCAGAGCAGTATTTACAGTTGGTGCTTCTCCACATATCCAAATGTTCTACGCAGTGGGACACTAAAGAATATACATGCTTTTTGATTCTACTCTCGCTGTGTACCACAACCTCCAGAGCCCTTCAATTGGAGTCTAACTCGTAGGCTGGAAAGTCTGCCCCAAGACATTTCATCGAATCGTCTGTCTGGTCTTGCCGAGACAATTCAACCATCAGACATGTCGCAACCAAGGATGGCCAACAAGGTAGATAACGATACAACACAGAGAGCTGCCGTCGTTGTAGTAAGTTACGTTCTCTGACACCATCATAGTACCCTATGCCTTCTACATACGGCATCCTCTAATTTGTTCCCAGCGCGGAGTCGACGACTATAACTTCACCATCAAAAGGGTTCCCAAACCAAACCCCGGTCCATCAGAAGTTCTGATCAAGTTATCTCTCAGCGGCGTGTGTGGTTCTGACTTTGGCCTCGCAGCAGGCCTTCACGGCCCGACCTGTACCATCCTTGGACATGAAGGTGTCGGGCGAGTTGAGAAGCTCGGCAGCGCCGTCACCGGAGTTCAGATCGGTCAGAGGGTTGGAATAGCATGGCAGCGTGACGTGTGCGGGATCTGCTCGTTCTGTCTTGTTGATGGGGGAGAGACGCGGTGCGCCGAGCAAGTCACATCAGGGAGGAAGGTCAACGGGACGTTTGCGGAGTATACGGTTGTCCCCGTACGGTATCTGATGCCGCTCCCCGAGGGCTTATCGGACGAGCAGATCGCGCCGATTCTTTGTGGGGGTGTCACTATGTACAAAGCGCTTTTGATATCGGGCGTGAAGGCTGGACAGTGGGTTGCAATTTCTGGTGCCGGAGGCGGGGTGGGGTCGTTGGGAGTTCAGTATGCGAAGGCGATGGGGCTGCAGGTGGTAGCTCTCGATGCCGGTGAAGGGAAGAGGGATCTTTGCTTAAGATCCGGGGCAGATGCTTACTTTGATGTTACAACGAGTGCAGATGTTGTCAGCGAGGTGCTCAAAATCACAGGAAACAAGGGTGCAAACGCAGTTGTGATCACCGCTGGCTCTGGTCGAGCGTATCAGGATGGAATGAAACTTTTGGCCCCCTTCGGAACTCTCGTCTGCGTTGGCATTCCTCCGCCAGCTGATACGGCCAACTTCCATGCCTTGGATTTTATAGACAGAGGCTATCGAATCATTGGATCCGCAGTGGGCACGAGAGGTGACATATTAGACGCCATCGCATTCGTTGCTCGTGGCCAGGTTAAGCCGGTGATAACGGTGGTTGATTTCACTGAAATAAGAAGTGTAACGGATAAGTTCAAGCGGGGAGAAGTAAGTACGTTTCCATTGTCAGTTCAAGAGATTCGTGGGACGTGCTAACGATGAGGTGAAGTTGATTGGAAAATATGCGCTGCAGATTTCCAAGGCATTGACTGAAAGCAAAGCTAAACTTTAAATACTGTAAAAATGGCCACCATTGAATGGAACATTCTTTGCAATCCATAATAACACTGACCATATGATTTCTTTCTATTTCTATTGATTGTGCTATCCCAAAAAGGGGAAGAGACTCAAGAAAGCTCATCGAACTGGTATACATGCTGAGGGTTAAACAGTGATTGCCGGAAAATCTATCACAGCTTAGCTTTAGCTGCCTCGATGTGTCCCCAGCTCTCGTCATCCATCTTTTCATACTTCGTTCCATTCAACCAGTACAAACGGTTGCCATCCATCGTGTCTAGTGATGGCTTCCACGGTCGATTCTTCACCGTGTCTTTGGCGTGCTTGAATGTAGCCCCGGTTTCGACTCTGTGAAGTGGCATTAGCAGTGCAACTGGGATGAATTGATAGGTCGCTTACTGCTGAATAAAACGAACCAGACGAGGTACTCCATAGTTGGGCAGGCCTCGCTTCTTCAGGTAGTCGTGGAGCGACTTGATGCATTCTGCTTCCGCAGACTTGCTGTCATTCTGCAGGCTGATACCTGCAGCACCCATTTGACCGTCATAGCTGTTGGCGAGATCAGTATCGCAAGTCAGGAACACGCTTTTCGAGGACCTACCCTTGGAGTTTCACCCCGAACACGACAGCATCCGCGACGTTTGGCATCTCTGAAATGAAGCCGCGGACCTCTCCAGCGCTGACGTTCTCGCCCTTCCACCGAAAGGTGTCTCCCGTCCGATCATGGAAACGCACCCAGCCATCCGTATCGCGAAGAAGCAGATCTCCAGTCCTCTGGAAGAGATCATTTTTCTGAAAGACATTTCGAATCAGCTTCGAGTTGGTCGCGGTCGGATTGTTCAGGTATTCGGAATAGAAGGCCATTGATCGAACACGTCCAATCGCTTCACCGGGCTCGCCTAGCTTCGAAGGCACACAGAAACCTGTCTTTGGATCTCGATACGGCATCTCAGTCCCATGGTCATATTTCACGAGATATGTATCTGCCTCGAGATAGCGGCCCAATGGGCCCGAAAATCCAACCTTCCCAGCAGCCGCAGGTCCATCTTCGAAATTATCAAACTTGGCCACTCCTTCCGTGGATCGATAGATCTCTCGGATCTCTGAAATGTGGTAACGCTCCTTGAATTTTTCCCAGATGTCTTTCTGGAGTCCATTCCCGACGGCAACAATGCACTTGTGGAGTTTGTCATTGGAAGACGGTGGAGCAGCAAGCAGATAGCGGCACAATTCTCCAACATAGAGCATTCTGGTGGCCCGACTTGCGATCAATTCCTGGGAGAATCTCGATGCCGAGAACTTTCGAGCAAGACAAAACGTTCCAGACACGCCTGCGGAATAGGCCAATCCAGTGAAAAGACAGGTGGCATGGAAAAGGGGCAGCGAAGAATGGGTTCGTAGCGGCATGTATTTCTTCGGAGAAGCCAAGTCCTTTGCCACAGGAGTGGACACCAAGACCAACAAGAAGTTCTTGATGTTTACAGCTTTGGGCTTCCCCGTTGTCCCCGAGGTGTAGATGAGCACGCTAGGATCGCTCGCGGTTCGTTTTGGACGGACGAAATCGGTTGGGGCAAGGATTTGTTGAAGGGTGATTTGATTGATTGTGAATGCGGCAGTGTCTGCTTCGGATTTGGATGTCAGAACATCGTTGAATGATCCTAGATTCAGGTTAAAGCGTTCTAATTTCTCCGGTCCTGCAATTTCAATGGTCTCGAGATGTTCGAATAGATCTGGAGTTGCAACGACTACAGATGCGTTTGCAATATTTATGCAATGCGAGAGGGTGTCGACTGGAAATGGGGTTAGTTGGGTGTTGTTGCTCTCATGTCAGACTTGCAAACTCACATCGCAGGGTCGCATTGAGCAAGGCCGCAACGGCTCCCAATTTTGCAATGGCATAGATTGTGAAGACCATCTCCGGTGAGTTGGTCATGAAGACAGCGACGAAATCTCCCGACTTGACTCCCTTGGCTCGAAGGACCCATGCCAGCTTGTCGACCTCTGGACGTGACGAGACAAGCAGTCAGCATTTTCTCACCGCGAACAGACTGATCCGAAGGATTCAGACTTGGAGCGTAATTGAGGACAAACCTGCTATCACATCGGAATATTTCCATGAGCGCCCTTCATACCACAGGGCCTCCGCGTTGCGGTCGGCCAGCTCCAAAGTGCGATATATGGTCGCCTCATTCGCAAGCTTTGCCAGGCGTTGTCTCAGTCTCCGGGTGAAGGACCTCTGTGCTGAGGCCTGTTGTATGTCATGGCCGAGGGCCAGTTTGGCATTGATGTATGCGGCTCCCAGAGCTGAAGCCACGCCAGCAAGGACAATTTGCGAAGCCTGGGTTGTGATCTGATCCATTGTGGGTATATAGATGCGGTGACGAGGGAGTATCTTTGGTTCTGCACAGAATTTTCACAGATTAAAACGACACAACGCAGGATTGAGACATAAAGGAGGCGTGAGTAACGAATACTGGAACAGGATGAGAAGACACAATGCAATGGAATTGCCGCGGTGGTCGGGAAGCATGAAATCTTCCTCTCTCCTTCTTCCGAAGCCAAATCACCTCGCCCATGCCAAACCCCGCAACCCCACATGCGTGCGCGGTGTAGGGTCCAGCAAGGTTACAGTGCAGTCGCTGTAGCCGCAGGGGCTTCCGAAGTTCTGATTTCTGAGGGCGTACGGACCTCCTGGCTGTACGTACGGAGTTCAGCAGGCCCCACAATTCCCCACGACTTCCCACGACTTCCCACCCTCCATGCGCGTTCGGTAAGTCAGCGGCAGTTGCAGCGGCTGAGCAGCGGGTAAAAGTATGTGGATGGATGCTCTCTTCTGGCCCGGAAGATATTTTTGTGTTTTTGTGTATTTGTACAAACTCACGGAAAAACATCCCTTCATTCTTCTCATCTGCAACCACTGTACCGTAGTCGTGAGTGTCCTTGACAACAATCCAAAATGTCTTCGCCGCAACAAAGACTCTCTAGCATCGCCTCGCACTTGACGAGCCCGGGGAAGCAGGCTTGCTTGGCGAAGAACCCTGACGACGTGGTAGGTGATATCGCTCCAGCCATCCATTTCCTTCTCAGGCACCGCTCAACCATGGTTCTAACACGACAAGGTCATCACGCTCGCCGTTCGGACGCCCTTGACCAAAGCCAAAAAGGGGCATTTGAAGGATACCAAGTTGGAAAGCTTGTTGATCCCGCTTCTGAAAACCGTCAGGGAGCGCTCGAATCTCGATCCAGCGCTGGTCGAGGAAATCGTACTGGGAAATGTGCTGCACCCAAGTGCCACATTCACTATCAGGACCTCTGCTATTGTGAGCCTATCACACGCCTCAGTTCCCAAGGAATTTGGCTAATGGGGATGTAAATAGGTGGCCGGGTTCCCGGCTACAACCGCAGCATCCACGGTCAGCCGATGGTGTTCGTCCGGCCTGTTGGCTACCCAAAGCGTGGCCAACCAGATTGCCGCCGGGAACATCGACATTGGAATTTCAATTGGCGCCGAGAGCATGAGCAACAATCCAGACAATGGCGCCCCAGAGTATCCCGACGAGATCATGTCAAACAAGGTCGCAAATGATGCCACTCAATTGATGGGTTGGACATCGGAACAGGTTGCAGGCCAATTTAACATTTCGAGGGAAGCCCAGGACGAATTCGCTGCACTCTCTTTCCAGCGTGCGGAGAAGTCTCAAAAGGAGGGATGGCCGGCGGTGGACGAGATCATTCCTATCACCACAAAATGGAAGAATCCGAAGACCGGCGTGGAAGAGATGGTTGTCGCAGAGAAAGATGATGGTGTCCGATATGGCACCACCAAGGAATCGCTGAGCAAGATTCGTACCGCGTTCCCACAATGGAAGCCTAGCACAACAACCGGTGGAAATGCTTCCCAGATTACTGATGGCGCCGCCGCTCTTCTCTTGATGCGTCGAAGCACGGCGGAGCGACTGGGCCAACCCATTCTTGGGAAGTTTGCTCACTCAACGGTCGTTGGGCTTGAGCCGCGAATCATGGGCATCGGTCCAACCATTGCGATTCCGAAACTTCTCGGTAAAGTTGGCTTGTCCAAAGATGACATTGACGTCTTTGAAATCAATGAGGCATTTGCATCCATGGTGTGTTTTGAGAATGTGTCCGGACCACACTCAGCAAACTAACTCTGGTGCGACAGGCTGTGTATTGCGTCCGAGAATTAGGACTCGACGTAAATAAAGTAAATCCTCGTGGAGGCGCAATGTAGGTTCTCTTTAAACGTTTGATGCAAAGAAAGGGTACTGATACAGATCTGCAGTGCCTTTGGGCATCCTCTCGGATGCACTGGAGCTAGACAGATTGTCACTATACTTTCTGAGCTCAAGCGAACCAACCGTCAGATCGGGATAACTTCCATGTGTGTTGGAACGGTAAGGATTCTTCCCAGCAGCGAAATCGATTCAAGAGCAATCCACTGATATATCACAGGGAATGGGCATGGCGGCTTTGATTATTCGTGAGTAGGAGCGTTGTTGTAGGTTGTAGTATGTAGTATATTATAGGAGATAGGATAATTTCAAATTTGCTTTACGTTTCCAATCTCCCCAAAGTCCCCAATCAAGAATGCCTCTCTATTTGCACACCAATAAGTCTCACGTCCGATGAATATCACGAACTGCGAAAATTAAGTCCATTCGCCATACAGTAAGATTTCTTTGCTACGGTCGGCAAGTACACCGAAATATGAAGCGTTTCCTTGGAGGTTGAAGGTTTTCGGAAAGTCGCGTCATATCGTAGGTGCGGTTCCGTCAATTCTGAAGCTCATCACCCTGACATCGAGCGTCAGAATTTGTCATCTCAACATGCTGTTCTTTCTCAGAATGCTGTCTTTGAAGCGAAGAAAGTATGATCCATCCAAGCCGAGTCATTTGCCGAGCGCAAATGGGCCTCGGTCATACGGTGTTTACGATGCAGGTATGGTGTTGGGCTGCACAGAGATGCGTTATTATAGCCGAGGCCGCCCCACGACCGCGGTGGGGGAGGAGGGTTTACCCGACACGGATGTGAACTACGGGGTTGGATTAGAGTTTGGCATGCCCCACGTCGACAGAAGACCAGTGTGTGCGTCGGACATCCACATCGAACTAGACCGGGGGTCGAGGCGTTTGGCCTCTTGTACAAATTTCTGCATCCTCAATAGCATACGGTTCTGTTCTTGAAAATAATCAAAACCTTGTGGAAACAGCCTCTGGGACTTTGGCATTGACATAAATTCGAATTTGGATTATTGCGTCTTTTCAGTATGGCGACCATGAGATATGATGGCCAAACGGTGGTAGTGACCGGAGCTGGAGGCGGGTATGCGCAATTCCAGTCAATTTACTACTGAGATTCAAAGCACTAATGAAAATCACAACAGTCTGGGGAAGGCATATGCTCTGTTCTTTGCAGCACGAGGTTTGTCAATCTACGCTGCTTCGCCAATATACCTGTCGTGATCGAGCTCTAATAGGTCACAGGTGCAAATGTGGTCGTGAACGATGTTGGAGGCACTCTGAAAGGCCATGGAGCGAATGCAAAGGTAGGAGATCCAGGCCAAACTGACTCGATTTCAATACTCTGACTGCTTTCGACTTTCTAGCCAGCCGATGAAGTTGTATCACAAATCAAAAAGGCGGGAGGTAAGGCAGTTGCCAATTACGACAGCGTCACAGATGGCCACAAGATCGTCGAACAAGCCGTCCAAGAATTCGGATCAGTACATGTCCTCATCAATAATGCAGGAGTTCTTCGAGACGCTGCTTTCAAGAATATGAAAGAGGACGACTGGAAAATAGTGATCGATGTGCACTTGAATGGAGCATACAAGGTCAGTCACAGTTATACTCGATGTTTTACCACAGAGATGATCTTGTGACTGGGTCTTTCTGACAATCTACTCCCCTATACAGTGTGCACATGCCGCTTGGCCTCACTTCCGGAAGCAGCAATATGGCAGAATCATAAACACTACGTCGGTGGCAGGATTGTACGGAAACTTTGGGCAAACAAACTATTCTGGTATGCCACTGAAAACAGGAAAAGTTGCACTGGGCCTAAATTTCAAACAGCTGCAAAACTCGGCCTCGTTGGTTTCTCGGAAACACTTGCAAAAGAAGGCGCCAAGTACAATATTCTTGTGAATGTCATCGCTCCTGCAGGTTCGTACGAAGCCGCCACATCCAGAACTCCGCTAATATTCATCTAGCTGCCAGCCGCATGACGGAAACCATCTTGCCTCCGCAAGTATTAGCCACACTTGGGCCTGAATGGGTTGTTCCAGTCGTTGCCGTGCTTGCACACGAATCTAATGTCTCTACGTCGGGGTCTGTCTTTGAAATAGGAGCCGGCCATGTTGCCAAGCTTCGCTGGGAGAGATCGAGAGGACTCCTCTTAAAATCAGACAGGGCCTTGAGCGCAGAATCGTTAATAGATAAATGGAGCCAGGTCTGTGACTTCAGCAACCCCGAATACCCTGCAGGTCCAACAGACTATGTTGAGCTCTTGAAGAAAGGCGAATCACTCCCTGCCAACACTCCAACAACGAAAGATACCTTCAAGGGCAAGGTCGTCCTGATCACAGGTGCTGGGGCTGGGTAAGTATTCTTCTAGAAAGCTACTGCTCATCTCATTAACGCTTCACAGACTTGGTCGTGCCTATGCCTTGGAATTTGCTCGATGTGGTGCCTCGGTCGTGATAAATGATGTGAAGGACCCGGAAAGCGTGGTTCAAGAAATCAAAAAGTCTGGCGGAAAGGCAGTTGGCGTACTTGCATCTGCCACTGACGGTCGCAAGAACGTCGAGGCTGCTATCTCTGCGTTTGGACGCATCGATGTCTTGGTCAACAATGCTGGCATTCTGCGTGACAAGTCTTTCCAAAACATGGGATCAACACTGTGGAATGAGGTCCTCGACATACACCTCCAAGGGACACATCAGATGTGCCGAGCTGCTTGGCCATACTTTTTGAAGCAGAAATATGGTCGGATTCTGAACACCACAAGTGTCAGTGGCATATATGGAAGCTTTGGGCAGGCAAACTATGCTTCAGCAGTAAGCATCTGGTGCTTCCAGTGACATTCATCGCGGTACTGACACCTTATTGTAGAAAGCTGCCATCTTGGGATTCTCCAGAGCACTGGCTCGAGAGGGGAAAAAATACAACATTCATGTGAATTGTATTGCGCCAAACGCAGGAACCATGATGACGCGCACTATTCTACCTGAGCACATAGTAGAGGCTTTGAAGCCGGACTATGTTGCCCCAGCTGTTTTAGCACTCTGTGGAGACTCTCTACCGACTCCCACCGGAGGTTTGTATGAAGTTGGAAGCGGGTGGATTGGCAAGACCAGGTGGCAAAGATCAGGGGGATACAATTTCCCATTGAGCGAACCTCTAACTCCGGAGGCAGTCAAAGCAAAATGGAATGGCATTCAAGACTTCAACGATGGTCGTGCCGATAACCCCGAAAGTCCCGACGACGGGATGCGAGAAATTATGGCACATGCGGCAACTGCCACCAAGGGAGTCCAGGTATGTGATTTACTCACTACTAAGATGTGAAAGTTACACCAACACCAAACATTGTACTGATTACTTGGAACAGTCAAACACCCCAGGCGATGGAAAGGATACACACATCCTCGACGCCATTGAGAAGGCCATGAAAATGAAAGCCCAAGGAACAGTTTACAATCTTACCAAGAAAGAAGTTATACTCTATGCACTCTCTGTCGGCGTTCCGCACACCACCCTGCCTCTGGTCTTCGAAGGGGATGCCAACTTCCACGCTCTGCCCACTTTTGGAGTTGTGCCATTCTTTGGCGCCAACAACGGAACCCCATACAACCTCGAAGAAATCGTGAAGAACTTTTCACACGAACGCCTTTTGCACGGAGAGCAGTATCTCGAAATCCCCAGCGACATCCCAACGGAGGGTACGCTAACCACGTACCCTGCGCTTCTCGAGGTCGTGGACAAGGGTAATGCGGCCGTCGTTAAGCAAGGCTTCACCACCAAGGACGGGCAAGGCAAGGTGGTATTCTACAACGAGACCACCGTCTTTATCCGTGGAAGTGGTGGCTTCGGTGGCATTAAGAAACCCGCAGATCGTGGCGCGGCAACGGCTGTGAATAAGGCGCCAGCTCGGACACCCGACAAGTCTATCACCGAGAAGACAACAATTGGACAAGCTGCTCTCTACCGTCTCAATGGTGACTGGAACCCACTGCACATAGACCCCAAGTTCAGCGCCGCTGGTGGATTCCCCACTCCTATCTTGCATGGCCTCTGCAGCATGGGCATTGCTGGAAAGCACATCTATGAGAACTTTGGTGCGTTCAAGAACCTAAAGGTTCGGCTGTCTGGTATAGTACTGCCAGGGCAAACTCTGAGGACCGACATGTGGCTTGAGGGGAAGAAGGTTATCTTCCAAGTGATTGTTGTTGAGACTGGGAAGGCAGCCATCACGAGTGCAGGTGCTGAATTAAGCTAGCTTCGCGTTTTGGGAGAAAATAGTTTGTATCCTATATTCATCTAGCTTGCTGAATTCGGATGTGAACAATTTATTCTACTCCATGAAAGAATCTTCTTGCCAAAACGCTGTTAATGAGCCTGGGAGGTTGATTGCTTGACCTGTCGCTCGGAGCGGCTGACGAAGCGTTCTAATTATCTCCACTTTGGACCAAGTTCTGTGATGAGCTTACTCTATTTCCTGCCTCGATTGCATTATCACACGGTGAGAGTGGGCAAAAACTCCCAAAACACTTTCATGCTTTGAAACAAACTTTATCATCAAGTAGACTCTATTTATATTTGATTCCCATCGGAACAAGTCCTCGTTGAGCTTCAAAGATTTCCCTACGTACAAATGATTGATTCCAATCCCACACTAGACTACCCCTCAAACACGGAAACAACCAACTTACGATGAAACAGACTAGTCTTCTTCCTACCTTGAGCGTGTAGCTCCCAAAAGCCAAGATCTAGCTGTAGTATGCATTCGTTTGCCAGTAAGCGCAGCGCGAAGCAGCGAGCCCTGTGTCAGCTGGATTTGGGATTTGAGTGCCGAGTCCAGAAGTGCCGATGACCTGGGTGCTTGCATTGGCGCCATAGGCAGGAAAGAGCGGCACATTGACACGATTTGGGTTATTGGTCAAGGTAAAGGAAGTTATGTAAGATTGCAGAGTCCTTGCAATTGTCGCATGTGTGCCAGTTGAAGTGTCGCCCGTGAAGAATGTGTAGGGAAGATCGAATGCGTGGAATCCAGGGGGGACGTTGAAAAAGTAGGACCAGCTTCTGCCTTTGTATGCTTGACCAACAGCTCGTGTATGGCACGTGAATACAAAATCGGAGATGAACAGCGCTGAACGCTCCAGCTGGTTTGTGTAAGGATAGCTGCCATCATAGACCGGGGGATATAGGGTCGTAGTGATGTAGTTCAGCTGCGTTGTGGAGACCGTTGGTATCATGCTTTTGATGTAAGACTCAAAGGCGTTGTTATCTTGGACGAAGGGGTCGATGAACAAGAACCCCTCATTGGCGTTTTGGCCAGTCATAACGCTAATAGATTTGTCGAACGAACCATCGGCCAGGAGCTCCCCAGGGAGCTTGGGCACGAAAGCCCCATCAACGGCAGGCCCATACGTAAATAGAGTATATGGAGAGACACCAACAACCGCGGCATTGACCTGATAGAGCTGCAAATCGGTGAGGTTTCGAAGCGCGTCAACTGTGAGAATTGGACGAGAAGCGACAAGGGTGGCGTATTGAAGCGTCTTTTGAAACACGTCCTCCTGCTGCCGGCTGCTAGGCATTGGGAAAAACCCGGGACTCTGTAAAATACCCGTTCGGAAGAGGCTCCTTTTGCTAGATCCTCCAAATGCAGTGATCTGATGTAAGATGCTGCTGCCTCCAGCACTCTCCCCAAGAAGAGTGACTCGCGTTGGATCTCCTCCAAACTTGGCTATGTTTAGTTGTATCCACTCAAGAGCCAGACGCTGATCAAAAAGGCCTGCATTGGGTGTTCCACTAGATGAGAAAGTTGACCCTGCGAGGAACCCAAAAAGACCGAGGCGGTAGTTGAAGGCTACGTAGACAACGCCTTCGCCGTTGTTTTCAAGGGAAGAAGCTATGAGACCAGCGGGATTGAAGGAGCCAGCCGGGTTGAGGGGACCGCCGTTTTGTTTATCACCAGTAGTGAAGCCTCCTCCGTAGATCCAAACAAGAACTGGCGCTGTAAAGAGACTACCTTTAGCTCAGAAATGCTAGGGTGACGTAAAACTTACCGCCTCTTTGGGTCCGAGGAGCATCGAAGACCTTTTTGGGAACCTTAACGTCAAGAAATAGGCAATCCTCAGTTGTTCCAACCACTGGAGACGGTATACTGGAGCTGAGATTACTTGCGGTGAGGGAGGTAGGCACTGGCGGTAATGATTCAATAGGGGCGCCTCCTGCAAACTGGAGTGAAGTCCCAAACCAAACTGTAATATTCTGGTCAGATACGTATTACAAAATAGCGTCTCCAAATGACCACATACTTGGAATTGCCTGAGGACAGACTGGGCTGACTCCATCTCCTTTGTTGATGGTTCGATTAACCGTCATAACAGGCAGTGGCTTTGAGAAACGACGCGCTCCGGTTGGAGGCTCAGCAAACCGAATGTTGTCAAAGGCAAAGAATTTGCCCGTGGAGTTGTAGGTACTCTCGTGAACAGCATAGCCAAGGTCAACAATCGGCAATGCCTGAGCCTGGGCGTATAGAAATATAGCTGCGATAACAGCAAAGCCGCTGAAAGCCATTGGTGAAAGAAATGAACTCAATCGAGGCATACGTTGGCTCAGGTAACAATCTAATCAGGCTAGGCGTCGTGGAGGTTCAGCGACGCAGAATAATGATATTTGACAGCGGACGAGAAGGCCAGAACATACATCCTTGAGCAGTGGGGCTGTATTTATGTGAGTATCCTCATATGAAGCAGAATCTGGAGTGTCTCTTGCACACGGTGTCGCTTTTTTCCTGCTTCCCCACCACCGGAGGGGGTCAGGGGAACAAGCATCTGGGAAGCTTGTAGGGCGACGAGGTTCCCCGCATTTCCAAGGAAGTTCATTCAACTGCATCGTACTAGTGCAGAGGTGATTCTTAGT
>JBAMDN010001294.1:0-30674 GCA_037074945.1 Tetracladium marchalianum
TATTGACTATATGTGAATAAGATAGCTCATGACTAACTAAAAGTACTAGGTACTCCTTTGATTTCAAAACTCACTATCTCCGCTGTCGAGATCCAAATACACCATCACCTCAGCATCACTTACAAAGTGCACGTCGACAACTCTTCAGCTCCGGCAATTTCAAAGTCAGATAGAGATAGAAACTCTCAGTTCTCACTAACTAGACTTCTCTATCTATATAAAGTCGATCGTTGCATCGTCCAAAAATTTTCTTTTCTCGACACTGACACTACAGGTCTCCCGACTTTGACAACATCAACCAGTAAGTGTACAATCTATCTTGTAACAGGTAAGTAAAGACGAATTATTCCAACGATCTCCATGGTATTTAACCTTCCTCCTTCTGTATTAAGAATGGCGGACGCATCAGAATACGTGAACCGATCGTCAAGTCCTCTTCCGACCAGTTCACCGGCCAGAGACCAGGATGATACACCAATGGAATCTCCCTCATACCTAATATGTTGTAAGATTGAAATTTACAATTTCTATTCTCCATCCTTTCGATCTTCTTTTGCTAAACACCAAAATGTTCATGGAAATAGCTCTAGTGAAGGCGGAATGATCACTTTCATCATCGGCCACGATAACGAGAACGGTACCTTCGAAATCCCCAAGGAACATGCGTGTTTCTATTCTCCGGCCCTTCGAAACATCCTCTCGAGCCCTTCATATAATCAAGACCGTAATCAAACTTACCACATGCCCCACGTCGACCCCTCCACCTTTGTCCTCTTCTTCCGCTGGATATATAGTCAAAATTTAGAACTCGACAGCATCATCCAAATAAACCCCACAACTAACACTGGGGGTGCTCATGATGCTACTACCACCACCAACCATATAACCTACAGCGGCCGACCCGGCTTCACCAACGCCCTCTCCTTCAGCACCCAAACAAAAGCTGTCCTCCGCCTCTGGGTCCTAGCCGAAGAACTCCTCATCCCCGCACTCGCCAACATCGTAATGACCTACCTGCACAGCATCATCGAATATACTCCCTGGCCATACACACGAGACGTTGCATTTGTTTGGCGAAGAACCTCGACCAGATCGCAACTTCGTCACCTCATCGTTCACGCGGCGATGTATTATGTTTCCAATGCTGAGCATCAGGCTGTCTTGGCGGGTGAGGTGGAGGGAGTCGTGTATCCGGATGATTTTAAGGATGTGTTGTTGTTGCTTTGTCATCATAAGAATGTGCAGAATCAGATGAATGAGAGTGTGAAGAGATCGGTGTTACGTCTTGATCTTTTGTTGGTTGGTGATGTGATGATGAAGGGAGGGGCGGACTCAAATTCGAACGAGGTTTCTTCTAGTAGAGCGACGAGTTGGGAGAAGATCACTGCGAGATTGGCAGGAGAGGTGAGAAAGATGGGTTTGGATATGGTTCAGGATCCGTTCGATGATCATGTTGGGAGAGTGGAATCGCTCGAGGAACCATTCACTAATGATCCAAAGGTTTGAGATGGACCTTTTTGCTGGATAGTTGTTGCTTTTTCACTTGCATCGTTTCGAACTCATTGACTTCAGATCGCAGTAAAATCGCCTGAACACGAAATGTAATGTATAGGGAAACGTGGTAACTGGAAGTAGAACTACTCCCCTCGCGAAGTATTTCATAGATTGCGAGGGCTGTGGACAAGGAAATTGATGCCACGGCGAACAGGCTCGGTCACACAGTTTGCATCATTCATCAAGCCCAGTACTGAAATTTAGAATTAGAACTATACAATGATACACTTTCATAATCAATTCAAATGCTTTGGGGTTGCTGTTGAAAGTGACTAACTCAAAGAAGCTTCTCGATTTATCGATCATTTAATTGCTCAAATTGTTGCAGGAGAAAATCACATTGCAAGTAATCACAAAGAACTCAAAGCACTTGAAAAATTTTCATTTATTGATCGACTGATCCGATTACGAAAGCGGGTTATTTGCAGAAGATTTAGAAAACACAAAGACGGAAAGTCCAGATCCAGTCATTCCAGTAGAAATAGTCCAGGGTATTGTCGTCCACGGATCCAGAAATGCAGAGCTAATGCTTCATGGTGAGTAGTGAGAGTTTGCTTCAGTGTGGGGGTGTAAGGAGTAGGGAGAACAGGGGAAGTTGGGAGGAGGGATCGGGAGTCCGTTCATACGCACCTTTTCAGTCTTACAAGTATGTTGCTTTCGTTGTCGAGAGCCAGGGGATTGAATTGGGTTGAAGTACGTACCTCACAAAAGTAACAAACATGTCATGACCCTTATAAAAGTAAAGCGAAAACGCGGTGGGGGAAGAAGGGGACAGAATAACAGAGAGTAGAAGGGTAGATACCTAACAGAAAAACCATGTCCATGCCGTTATTCCACGCCAACACAGATCCCCAATGAAATGCTTGCAGAAACCCATTGAAATCCGCTACTCCCTTCTGCAGCACTTAAATAACACCCATGCCATGCTGAAAGTAAACACATGTCCCTCAAAACCCACGACTCCAGTAACGCGACTCGTCTCCTCCAATTCCAAACTGACTTCTACGGAAAGTAGCTAATGACTATGGAATAGCATATTTACAACATCTCCTCATCCTCTCCTTGGCGGGCATAATTGTTGTATTGGAAATGGCCGTATCTGACGCAAAAAAATTAGCTTGTGTCTTCAGACGGTATATGAATTAGGAAACGGTATCCTTCAATTTCGGAACTGCAAGCCAAAGCTACTTTTTATAGAAGTCAGACGTACTGGTTCTCCATTGCCTGCTTCTTCTGTTCCAACAGTGCTTGCCAGTCACCTCCAACATTTGGATATCGGTGTACATCCTCGATTGAGTTGTAGACTGGATCGGTAGCTTGGTGGTATTTTGGCCCTCCAGCAGCTGTTCCAAAGTGGGAGTAGATGTCCTTCGATGGCCCAGAGGATTGTTCATACTCCCGCTGTGCTAATGCTTCGTACCCAGATTGCATATATGGTTCGGCAGCAATATGGGATTGGGTCCACCGTCCATCACCACCTTGAATTGGAGTCAAAGGCTGGTTTGTGCTAGCATCACTCATGGTATCACTGTCCATGCTTTGCTGGTCTCCACCTGTTCGTGACATTCTCTCCTCCAACATCATTCTCTCAACCTGCTGCTTCTCCTCCATACCCATTCTCTCGTATCTCAATTGCGCTAGGGCCTCTTCTTGTTGTACAGAGGTCGTGGAATCGGACAATCCTAGTAAATTCTTTGCAGCATTGTTTGTATAGTCGGGAGGGCAAATACGCCAAAGCTCGATGAGTCTCAGTTGTTGGGCTTCGTCGGCAGTTCGAAAGAGATCGATCTGGGAAGGATAGAGGGCGCTGGGGTCCACACCATTTCTGGATAGCACAACTTCAACTGTAACTTGTTCGCTTTGCGGGGGTTCGGAGGCAGGTCTAGGGGGTGGTTGTTGAGCAACGTGTGCGGAGTGGTGGTAGTGTCGGGAAATAGAATAGGTGTATGGTTCTTCGACTGAGACCGGAGCAGGAGGAGCCTCTACTGGAGCAACATAAACGGCTTGGGGCTGGAGTGAGAGGTTACGGGTGAAGAGGGCAGACAGCTCCTCTTGGGTTGCCATGTTGGCGAGGCTTTTCGAGTCGAGTCGAGGAGAAAAGTTGTTCTGTAGATGTTAGCAAGTATGAAGTGGCAATAGAGTATATCCCAAATACTTGTGAACTGAGGTACTCGAGATGAGCCCGGGTCGCTTTGCAAAGAGCCACTGTGTCCTGGCGCTATGAGGATGGCGGGGTGTCTGAGGGGTCTGAAATGTAGCAAATGCCTGGGGTCAGATGTGCGAAAGTGAGAAACAACAGGAAACGACGAGGGAGCGAGCAGACTTGTGTGAAGAGATACAAGATCGAAATATTGTTTTTTGCTTTATATTTACTATGCTATGTAGTAGGTAGGTACGCAGAGAGGGAGGTTGGAGGTAGGTACGAATGAGTCAAGAATCAACGTGGGATTTCCAGATTGGAGGTGAATGAGGTGGTCACCCGAGGCGATGGGAACGGTGGAGATGTTGGGACGGCACGAACAAAGCGAGCAATACGGTGAGCACCCAGCGTCGAAAACCTGGAAGATAATGAATTTCACTACCTGAGGGCCGTCGTCGTATAATGAAGTTGGAGAACGAACAATGAAGAATGTTGGATCGGAAAGAAAGGGAAATGTAAATAAATACCTACGACCCCTCCTTTGCTTTAGATTGGTACTGGCATCCGAGAATGCGATGACGGGGCCCAACCATACCTGAAACATATCCCACATTGCTAGTGCAAAACCGGCCCAGTAACGAAGAGCTCTTTGCCAATTGTTTTCCGACACGAAGAGAACGAGACCCGTTTGGGAAGCCAATGCACTCAGGGTGCTCTCACCGTCTGTTATGCGGCCATTCTAGACTTGTAATAGATATCTGAATAGATTCAATAGATACTTAAGAGCAGGAGAGAATGTACCTGGATATGATCAACGGGTAGAGAAAGGCTTTGTGATTCTCAGGGGTGGAGTGGGATTTGCGTCTAATGTGAGTTTCGATATCACGTGACTTCAGCCTCGTGACAAACCGTCTCGAAGCTCTACGCGGTCAAGCTGCCTACAGCTCCGAACGTGTATTCCATTCCAAATCCATCCACAACCTCAACACCAAACACAACCTCTCTCAAACCCAAACCGTATCCTTCTCTCCCCAGTCTACACATCTCCGCCCCAGTATCACAATCATGGTAAGCTTGAGATGCTCAATTCATTCCCCTGGAGCTTGAAATTGGCCATTCAACTAACATTCTACACAGACGTCAATAGGTACGGGTTATGATCTCACCAACTCCGTCTTTTCCCCAGATGGCCGAAATTTCCAGGTCGAGTATGCAGTCAAGGCAGTGGAGAATGGGGGAACCTCGATTGGTATCAGATGCAAGGACGGTGTTATTCTAGCTGTTGAGAAGGTCATCACAAGCAAGCTACTCAAGGCTGGAGCAAACAAGCGGATCGCAACAATTGACAGAAACATGGGCGCAGTGAGTTGAGCTGTTAAAATTTGCGTTGTTCAGCCTCTAACTTGCTTTCAGGTATCATCAGGTCTCGTTCCTGATGGCAGACACTTTGTTTCACGAGCCCGCGAGGAAGCAGCAACCTGGAGAAAGGTGTACAAGACTCCCATTACGACCAAGGATTTGGCGAGCCGAATGGGTGGATACCTACAAGCCTACACTCTTTACTCCTCCGTTCGACCTTTCGGTATCACCGCTATCGTAGGAGGATGGGATTCGGAGCTCGAGCTACCCGTCGATGGCCAGGTTGGCAGTGGTCCTTCCATCGGATCTGGAGGAAAAGCGGAGGGCAAGAAGTATGGCGGACCAGGATTGTATATGATCGAGCCAAGCGGATTATATTGGGGTTATTATGGTGCAGCTACCGGCAAGGGAAGACAAGTCGCAAAGGCAGAGCTCGAGAAGTTGGATCTTGCCGCTGGAAACCTGAGTTTGCTGGATGGTGTCAAGGAGGCTGCGAGAATCATCCACATCGCTCATGCCGACAACAAAGACAAGGACTTTGAACTGGAGATGACCTGGATCAGCAATTTGGAGGGACCTACAAAGGGAAGACATGAAGCTGTGCCAGAGAACTTGTTGGCTGAGGCTGAGAAGCTAGCGAAGAAGCACTTGGAGGGGGAGGATGACGATGATGATGAAGAGACGAAAGAGGATGACAAGATGGAGGAATAGATCTGTATGTCCGAAAATGCCTTGTACCAATACCCATTTCTTATTGAAGAATCAATAATGGAGTGTAGCTTGTGTTCTTCTGATTTATGGCACCGTATCAAGATGGTTCAGATGATGTCTCTCGACCAAAATTCCTTTTTGTAAATGTTTAAAAAATTGAATTGAGGTAGTCCCTCGATCAGGTCAGCAATTGATTACCAAGTAACTAAATACAATGCTCTCTTGATATACAATGAGTGTCCTCTGGATCCATTATTTCGTTTGACCTCGATACTTTCAGGTGCTCTCTCACGGCCTCCTACCAAAACTTTCAGTCAAGCGGTTCTGCGCTGTTTAACCTATGACTCTTTAGGAACATTCGCTCAGAAATGCACCTGCTTCCTTTTGAGTGTCTTTTTAACCTTAGCTGTGCTTTTCTTCCCTTCCTTTGATCATCACATCCAACATCTCTTCCTTTTAAATGTCAATTACTATCGGTCCTTCCGAATTTCGAGCTCATAGTCTACACTTTGCCTCAGAGGTCCTGCGGGGAATGTACCTGTTGACAATCTTCGAGACGGCAGGTCAACAACGAACGATTTACCCATTCTACCAATTGTGTGCCAGTACAAATCTTCCAGCGCAGATATAATACGGATGATATCCACACATGGAGAACATCTCCCTTATTCTATCTTCTCCTTCCTTCCGAGTGCGTCACACTACAATCACCGCCTTTGAACCATTGTTCACAACTGGAATGAAAATGGTACTTTGGGAACAATTGAGGGCTTGGGGACGGGTACCTTGCAACGTGGGATTGTCAAAGGAAGAGTTCGAATTTAAAGACAATAAAATGTATGATCTGGTTATGCTGAGTAAAGGTTGGGAGAAGGAGATGTAAGTTGGACAGGTGAGTCGGTCCTTGTGCCTGAGAACGTAACCTCTAAGATCCATCGCTGACTTCTGTCTGATGAGAAAGAAACGGTTGGCAAAACCAGAAAATGCGGGGCGCACCAACCAAGTCCGACGACAAATAAAAGCTCTCAGCAAAGTCCTCGTAAACGGCGGTAAATGGCACAATCTCGAATTCAAACAGTGGACTAAGCACCGCGATATCAAAGATCTCATCTCAACACACAGCAGATTTTTTATGGATGTACTTCGTCAAAGTGTCACGTTTTCGATTTTTGCTCAATCGATGTGCTGTTCTTTTGATGTTAATTGGTTTGTATAAGTAGCTGACTTTTATACTCAGAGGAAGAAGCTCGGAGCCGCCGGTATCAATCAGCTGCTTTTATGTGCTTTTTGTATGTGGGGACGCACGGAATACTGGGTGCACCATTACGAGACGACGATGATTTGGTGGTAGTTAGTGACTTTCTTGATCTGTGGGATGCATGTTACTCTTGCAGGTAGACGGAATAGATAATATCAGTGTTCTATACTGTACAATGAAGTTTGAGGCTTGGTTCTAGAATCTGGAGTCTGGAGAGAGCGCGAGGAAATTCATGGAATTGACTTCGAAATTGTTCATGATTACGTCCTGTACCTGAGTACCATATCAATACATAGAACAGAATTGAAGTTAATATAGTATTCCTGAAATCCTATGTCCGAAGTGATGTCAAAGTTCTGTCATGAATGGAGTGAAATCAATGACAAAGGACGAGCATTCTTGGCGGTCCTCGCTTAAAACTCATCATCTTCACTGCTCGGTGAACAGAACCCCCTGTCTACGAGATGAGTTATTAGCATTCACACTTACATAGACATTTATGGAAGTCGGCGTAACAAAAATGTAAGGCAGGTGAATTATCGCAAACTTACTAGTATTGTCATTAGAGGTTGTCCAAGATGTGGATGTCGTGTTGGCAAGATTTCTGATTCTCTCACCTCAAGACGTTCACCACAAAATGGAGAAACTTCGACTAGACCCCGAGACCAGATTGTCATCTAAGTCTCTTTCAATATTACAAAAATGACATCTTGAACTTCGTCAGATCAGGTCTTCAAAATCTAGCATCCGACAGCCAGGATGTCCTCCTCATGAGACAAGGACAAGGAAAACAAAAACAAGTACTACCATGATAGCACTTATGACTACCTAAGTTCTTTCCATGACGGAAGTAGTAGTCACATACCAGATATTCCGCGATACCAACTTAGTACATTTCCGGCGACTACCAGCCTTTCTCTCATGGCGGAATGAGTGACCCTGTGCCGGATATGCCAAGCCAACACGGCTCCTCCGTAGCAATTCCCAGCACCCCAACAAAATGTTGTCTTTTATCTCATCAGATATGGCCAGGTATTTGCCCCTTCCTTTCTCCTTCACAGATACAAACTCTATCAATACCCCCTTCGGGCGGAACAAAATAATCGCAACGACCTAACCAAGAAGCAAGCAGCGTCTATCCCAGACCCACAGCCCACAGATCTCAGCCGAAGCCAGTATGAACGACTCAGACATACCTTTAAAAAGGACCCATTCCATAAAAAAATCGATCTGATCATCTCCTACCCACTCCGCCGAACTCAAGAGACTACCTCAATCGCCTTCTCGAAGTACATTCAACATGGAGGAAAGGTCCATCTCTGGCACATGGTCAAAGAATTGGGTACTATCCTATGCAACACTGATGCTCCTAAGATGGTTATGCTTCAGTACTTGGATTTTTATATCTGAGAATGTAGCCTGTTAGAGGAAGAATACGAGATGAATATGATAAGCTCACGTGAAAACAGTCGGGCGAAGGAGCTTCGGGCTTCGGGCTGAATTGAGGATATTGAATCAGGTGATGATTGAGGGGGGCAGTAAAAGAGTATGTCTTTTCTTTCGTGTAACAAGGACAGAAATCCCGAAGTGATCATTATTTCCCATAGGATTCTGTTGAAGGAGTTGTGTAAGCACAGGAGTGAGTTCTGTTCTGCTTTCCCACGTCACATTTCCCTCGGTGGGTGGTGGTACTGGACAGAATGTTGGACTAACATGTTGGGATAGAATCGAAGTTCCGACAAACACATTGGAAGAGGGTGGTATTTGTGGACAGATCGCTAAGGGAGATCGCAGACAATTCGGTGTATATTGAGCATCAAGATTCGGAATGGATGAGTGAGAGTTTGGCGAGGAGAATTTGCAGGGTGATTGAGAGATTAGGATGGATGTTTATACGGAGGAATGTGACATGAATGAAACAAAGGAAGACCAGGATGTGTACATAGGGAATGGTGGTAAATAGACGGAGCGGGGTCTTGGAGCACTATCAGGGGTGAGTCAATCGTGGATTTTGTTGTCGAGAGCGCAACCCTTGAAACACTTGCGGAAATCTCACCAACTCTACCAGCCAACCTTGCCACCTCTTTGTCTCATGTTTTGATCTCTTTGAATAAGCCGTGACTTCTATTTTGAGATATTCATAAATTACACAAGGACCTAGCACAAATTGAATGTTCATGTGTCAGGTACAGCTGTACACAAAAGAGACATGTATGAATGAATTCCTAAAGTACATGTTTTATTCAAAGCAATCCGGCGTGTGAGATCCCTACTAATGAAGGAAGTTTAAATCCGAGAAAAAATTTCCTCCTCAAAACATGAGAAGAAGCGTGCATAAAAGCGAACGATCCGTAACACATGTATTGGTGTGAGGTTGGCTGCTTTGTAGATCCGCAAAAAGTACAAGTGTTAGAAACGAAAAACAAAAAACAAAAAAGAAAACCCCAGCTCAGCATTCAAAATATGCGATTGGGTTGTAGCTAGATGACTTCAAGTACGTCCTTGTGAAAAGAACAAGGTGCGGTGGTTGTATTGCAGTAGATCGAAGAAGTGAAACATTTGGCGGAGGCGAAAGCGAAGGTAGGATCCTAATGAGTGCGCCGACGACAGAAATCCGCAGATTTTCACCTTAGGGATAACCGGGGCTACCACTTCATGCTTCTGGCTCGACTAGAGACCACATTAGCTGTGTATTTGGGAAGTGAAACTCGGCAGGCTCGTCGTTACAGCATGCGAAATGACGAGCTGCAAGCATAGAGCGTATTGAATATGACTTACCTTCAGATCCTGCGTCTCTCTTGCCCCACGGGACACCTGGTTGCCCATTACGAAGACGTTGTGCTAGAGTTCATTATTAGTTGGTTCAAGGGCAAGAAGACACAGTATTGAGAGAACTTACGCTCAGCCTCTGCGTCTCTTTTACCCCATGGGACTCCTGGTTGTCCATTACGAAGACGTTGTGCTAGAGTTCATGATTAGTTGAATTCAAAAGCGAGACGGGAGGCAATGAAGAAAACGTACGCTCCGCCTCTGCGTCCCTTTTACCCCATGGGACTCCGGGTTGTCCGTTACGAAGACGTTGTGCTAGGTTTGTCAGTTGAAGTCAATCAGAGGTAGATAATAGGAGATCTTACGCTCGGCTTCAGCCTCTGCCTCTCTTTTACCCCATGGGACTCCGGGTTGTCCGTTACGAAGACGTTGTGCTGCACGAGTATCATGTCAGAAAGAATCAAAGAATGAAGGTGGAATATTCAACGCACGCTCAGCAACGGGCGCAGGGGCCGGAAGAGCATCTCGTTTTTCACTAGAGATTAGATCAGTAAGTATTGAGATTGGAGATTTCCAAGACTGGAATGGATTCAAAGACTCACCAGAGCTCGCCTGGGTGACCGCACAATGGAGCAGCAGTCGCAGTCATCGCGAGGATGAAGACGGCGATGGAGCCGGTGAACTTCATATTGATTGGTTGAAAAGAGCAAAGTTGTTTGGTGTTTGTCCAGTCGTTGGCACTTGGAGTTGGAAGGGGATCAAAGTGATGATTGTGGGCGATCTGGAGAAGGAGAGAAATAGAAGTGATCTGGCAGAGATATTATATACATTTTCCTAAGCGTTGTTCTCAATGGCAACAGTATGGATCAAAGAGAAAGGGTCCAGTATTTTGTTGTCAATATCAAGGGCTGAAAAGCCTTCTTCCTATTGAGAGCCAAAAGAGGAATGGAGAGTGTAAGAAGGCGGGCCAGAACTTTAAACCGATCACACCAACAGGGACTTTGTCTTTATGTCAGGTACGAATGATATCTGCTAATAATATTCATTGTAGTTCAGATGCCCTTGCTTATCAAGTTGTGGCGAATACATGTTCCTATTGAGGTTGCGTTGAGGTTAGCAAAGCTGAACTGATCAAGGGCTCGAGACGGGGCACACCTAGGTCCAAACCATAACCACCAACAGCCAAGAACAACAGAGAAGAACACTTCCTTGCTTTATTTTGTGTTCTAAATGCTCGCGCAATGATCGGTACTGTACTGGGAATGTGGAACGTCGTTTTGAGCGAGGTTGAGGTGGAGATGGATAGTCTGCTGTCCACACCATTCTTGAGGTTCAATTTTAGAATTCCTTCTTGTCCCGCACGTGGGTTGCAAGGAAGAAACCACGACATGAACGATAAAGAGTCTAATGAACCTTGCTTCTTCAATATATCTCTTCATCTTACTGGTGGCATGTTGGTGGTTGCTATTCAGGCCTGTGTCTATTCAATACCTAATTAGGCAAGGTAAGCGAGGGCAGCTCGGAAAGCTCCGTTGAGACTGGTCGACGCAACGAATACGCCAGAGCCAACGCAAGGTAATTGTTCTAGAAGAACCAATGCTATCGTTCATGCATCCCTTTGACACTGGTGACGTGCCGTTTCAATGCATGAGGTTCGAGAAACGTGAGATGCTGGAGTAGCGTGCTGTTCTCCGCAAAGTTTGCAATCCTTGGACATTATCTTAATACCCAAGCAGCCCAGTGTTTGTATGTTTGCATTGACTGACATGTCAGAACTCATTGGAACACATTTTGAGATTCATCTAAAACATACCATGAATGATATTCGCATTCTGTATGCTAGATGTGGTATTCTTGAGGAAGATTCTGAACATGATTGTCGACAACTGTCTTGCCAGAAGGTATGGAAACTCGAACAGTTGACGTGATGGTACACACAGAGCCAAGAGCAACTGCATCTCCATGTCAATACAAACGAAAGCGACCGTATACCTTGATCATCTTGATATCAAAGATTCGGAGAAGAGGCTCGGAATATCGTGCCTCGGGTAAACTTCTACGCCAAGGTATGGGCGCGATCTCTTGAACCTTCACCAAACCCATTATATTTTGACAGAAACAGAGCGAGTGAGGGCTCATAAGAACTTCATCACGAAGAAATTGTATTGCAAAATACATATTTTCGCGATTGTGTTCTTTGAAGATCTCTCTTTCTCGGTGCAGAAATTTTAGCAGACCTCCGTAAGTTGCCGGCTTAGGCTTGGCGCTGTCCTCAAAGCGGAATCGCTCGTGTCCAAAACACAGGCATTTGTACCAAGGTCCAGCCGACGCAACTTCAATTCTTTGCGCGCATTCTGTCAACCTCGACCTCACATTCTACAACTCCCTCCATCTCCTCTCACAATGCTTGTCCCCAGCTCCGCACGCTCGGCGCAGGTAAGATGCTCTACTCGGGATGCCTCAATGGCGAGGAGCCATAGCTAATTCAAGCTTCTTATCAGAGCCTTCTGCGAACTGCCCGCGCTTCCTCGCAATCCGCACAAGTAAGCTTCCACGAGCAACGTCCTCCTCCCGGCTATTAATTTGTGCCTCCGCAGACTCTCCGCACCTTCGCAACGATCCAATCCGATATCTTCAAGCCCACCAAGTACGGCGGCAAATACACCGTCACCCTCATTCCCGGTGATGGTATCGGAGCTGAGGTCGCAGAATCCGTTAAGACCATCTTCAAGGCGGACAATGTGCCAATTGAGTGGGAGCAGGTAGATGTTTCTGGTGTAGAGACTGGCGACAAGCACTCCGAGGAGCTCTTCCGACAGTCAATTGCCTCTTTGAAGAGAAACAAG
Organism: Tetracladium marchalianum; assembly: GCA_037074945.1. Lineage (NCBI taxonomy): Eukaryota > Fungi > Ascomycota > Leotiomycetes > Helotiales > Tetracladium > Tetracladium marchalianum. The sequence goes on from JBAMDN010001294.1 coordinate 12,638, forward strand.
CTCGGTTTGAAGGGTATCCTCCACACTCCAGTTGAGCGATCCGGTCACCAATCTTTCAACGTTGCCATGCGACAAGAGCTTGATATCTACGCCTCCGTTGTTTTGATCAAGAACATCCCAGGATACAAGACCCGCCACGACAATGTCGACCTCTGCATCATCCGTGAGAACACCGAGGGAGAATACTCCGGACTTGAGCATCAATCCGTCCCAGGTGTTGTGGAGTCTCTCAAGATCATCACCCGCGCAAAGTCTGAGCGTATCGCCAAATTTGCATTCAGCTTCGCTCTTGCCAACAACCGCAAGAAGGTTACCTGTATCCACAAGGCTAACATCATGAAGTTGGCCGATGGTCTCTTCAGAAACACCTTCAACGCTGTTGCCAAGGAATACCCCACATTGGAGGCCAACGACATGATTGTAGACAACGCCTCCATGCAGTGTGTCTCGAGACCACAACAATTCGATGTTATGGTTATGCCCAACTTGTACGGAGGAATCTTGTCCAACGTTGGTGCTGCTCTCGTCGGTGGCCCAGGTGTTGTTCCAGGTTGCAACATGGGTCGTGAGGTTGCCGTTTTCGAGCCTGGTTGCCGTCACGTCGGTCTTGATATCCGTGGTAAGGATCAGGCCAACCCAACTGCCATGCTTCTTTCCGGTTCTATGCTTTTGAGACATCTCGGACTCGACGAGCACGCCAACCGTATCTCTAAGGCTGTTTATGATGTTATTGCTGAAGGGTAAGTTCTATACCATGTTGGGGAATGTTGCACTAACTTGACTTAGAAATGTACGCACTCGCGATATGGGTGGAGAGAGCACCACCAACCAATTTACACGCGCAATTCTCGACAAGATGGAGTTGTCTGGATAAATGGAAGGGTTCGATTGTACAAAGTGAAAGGGCGAGAATTATTGTGTTGTACTTTAGCCTTGGGTAGCAGGTGCATATAAACTAGTTTGTCACGACCCGTTATTCTGGCTTGCATACGTGTTTACTTTGATTACGGTGTTTTCTCCCAGTGCGCCTCGTGGATTTCTTCTGAGGCATACGACTTACCAAATACTAGGGTATTCAGCCTTGTTTTGTGTACTGGTTCATGTAGCAGATATGGTACTGGGTGCTTTAGACATCTTGTTCAAGCCAATTGAACTTCGAGCAGCCCAGGCGTAGCCCAGTCAACCTAGGACATTTCCTATGATGCACAACCCCCCGATTTAGTCCCATATCATCATGACGAGACAACCAGTTCGAGTCGCGTCCTATCAATCACTTTTTCTGTTCCCTTTCTGGCCTTTAATTTCTTAGCCTTGAGCAAAATAATACCTGGACGTACGGCGTAATTACAGCCAGCTCACCACCGCTAAGAGGTCGATCATCACCCTGGCGATCCTGTGCTTTCCGATGCCCAACTGCCCGAGAATTAGCATATCTTGCGACGTGCAACCAACGGTTCCATTTTCTGATAGGATGCTCATCACAAATGTACTTGGCATTCCGGCATTTGGTATAGGTAACATCTGGCGAGCTAGGGCAGTCAGTCTCAGGGTGGGAGTGTCTTGAAGGTGTTGTACATGGGTGATGACATCCTTGAGAAGATTGAGAATGGTGTAACTGATGAGCTGGGCAATGATGTGATGGAATTGGGGGCTCGTTCTACCACAGGGCTTGATATCATGATTTTTGGACGAGGGAGTTGGTTGTCATTTGCTGGCGGACGGAGATGAGGTGATAGCATGGTCGGGCACCTTTCAGTTATCGCGAGATGGAGATATAAGTGGTCAAGAAAACACAATTGACTCCGAGAAACATGTACGTCGTCTATGAAGAAAACTCAACATACCTGTCTATTGATACACCTCATCCCCTTCACCCATACCGCAAAAAGAACAAACCAAGAATCACAGAGTAGCTTCCAAAGAACCACCCACCGCCCTCTGCTTAACGCCTAAACTACGGTCTCCCATTGGCGCTTTCTATTTACCTCCACGCCGCTAAGCAAAACTGTGACCTATTCACTAACGAACGGCACATGCCCGCCATCTACTACATAGATCCAGATACGCCGCGCCCTCGATAAGAACAACGAACCGAAACATCCGAGGATAGCGTAGCGGATGGCCACATCAATTTTTTGGAGTAAAGCCTCGTTGTTAGGCTCTGATTTTTCTAATATCTCTTAAGGTTTTTCATTTTTCGTTTTTCGTATTTGTTATGTTTTTGTCTTCTTGGGTGGTGGGCTGGTACACCCAACTCTCGCAGATGACAATTACTAAAGGGAATAAGATCCACTATTTGCAGGTGTTCGAATTGACGGGGAGAGGGGCAAGGTTATCAGGTGGTGTATGTTGCAGAGGAATTAATAGTGGTTGTTGTGTCTTTTTGAAGTGATTTTCCACGCGATGGGCTTGTTTTGTTAATCTTTCACGTATTTCTTCAGGTGTGGCTAACGACTAGCCTGCCACTGTGCCAGAACATCACCTTATTAGTGATCAGATACAATGGAGATCATGAAAAGGAATAAAATTATTGAGGTAGAGATCATTTTGTAAAGCTACTTGAAAGATCTTTACCTGGGCAGGTTCGCTGGGAGCCGTCTACTATGCCCATCACCCGTCCACAAATTGCGCTAGCTGATTGTTGATAATACCTTCTATCTCTTGTGGTTGAATTAAGACACAGTATAATAACTTCACCTCACTCTAGTAATTTGAAGAGCGAATATACAAAATCTGAAGCAGACGTGGTTTACCCCAACTTCCAGTCATTCTAGCGAAGCTATTTACACACTTTAAAGAACAATGATATCTTTTCTTGCATGAGAAACAAGCTGCGAACTAAGGCGCTTCCACTTCACTCACTCACTCCCTGCTTGTCCGGTAATCGAAGCACCAAACACTCACTCACGATCAAACAGAAACTTAGAAACCGACGCACATATATCCAAACAAAGCCCTCGCGCTACGTCGCAATTTTTTTCCAGGTCCTTGGCAACCTACTGCGGAATTCTTCTATTGTCTTGCCTTTTTGTGGTGGGCATGCCTTGACACCAGTCTTAGACAGCAAAGCATGACAAATGTAGAATGCGCTATTACATTACATCCGACAGCATTCGGCAAGGGTGTCCGTACTCTCGGAAAGACTAGGCGAGCCAAAGATGGCTAGTAGAGCAAAGAACATGTAGCCCGCATACATTCTGGCCAAAGCCAAGGTTTGCTTGTGTAGTCGTAGTATGTGAGGTTGTCTTCTACAAGTGGGGGCTTCATGTGCATTTGGGGATGTCAAATTGTGCTCACTATTCAGAGCAGAGGCGCGATAAGAGTAGGAGAAGAGTGTTCAGAGCGATGAAGTGATGCTTCTATTCCCATGTTTAGTTTCTGATGTCTCAGGACGTTCAGAGATACGTACATGAGTTGATCAATCAGAAGTATGGAAGTTTGGGTTCTTATTGGCGCATTGTGGATTGATGTTGATGGGCTGCGAAGTGTTGATGTATTGTAAGTGGTGGAGGAAGGTCGGGGAGGGTTCTTGGTGAAGATGTACTAAGTACCGAAGGAAGAGCACTAATTCATTGCGATGTGGCCGGGAAGGAGCAGTGCAATTGAGATGAGAAAGAAGCACGAATAAGAAAGGACCACCCAAAACTAGTCATCCTCGTCTGGTATACAACGAGTAGATAGTGGAAACTCCCTGCTACAATCAACACTCCCTTCTCGCAATATTAAATTTCCTTAGTCCGATGTCTTGGAATAGGACGCACTTCATTCGAATTACATCAAAATCACCTGGACCACTTATAACTTGAAAAATAGAAAGGCATCGAATTGGATTGAACAGACTTAACTACTCGCCAAGAATCCTCTCACCGAAATAAACAACTTCAAATCCATTGCACAGTGAACCCCAGACCATAAGCCATGCTCAAAGAACGAACGGATACCCTCCTTGCAATCAACAACCCACCAGAGCCCTACTTCCAGCAAAAGCAGACAAAATCCAGCGCAAATGACTCTCAATCAATCCTGTGTACTAACAGCATCAGGTGTGCAAATGTGCCAGCCCACCATTCCATCATTTCAAGGAGTAGGAGCCAGAGCAATGGCAGCACACGCAGCAGAGCAAGTGCCAAAAGCAGAGTTGCAACCAAGAATAGCAGGTGGAGCCGCAACAGCCGCAACAGTACCGAAGGTAACGCCTGCTGCAGTGTAGCAAGCTACAACGACCGCGGAGCAGCCTGCTTGACATATGCCATAGGCGATGGGGCCACCGAGGGCTGGAGATGCCATGGTAATGATGATTGAGACCATTGTGATGGCCGTGAGAGGATACATCTTTGTAATCAAGATTTGTGAAGAATTTGTGTAATCGTTTGGGTCGAGTCTGATTTGAACGGCTTGGTTTTGTTTGTAGAGGGTGGTGAGATCTATGGAGTATTAGTAAGAGGATGTGGAGGATTTCAGAGACGACTCACTGGATGAAGACTGACGGTTTTTGGTTTTTTGGAGAAGAAGGAGAAGTGATCAAGGGGAGTAAGGCTATATTCATGAGGCTCCGTTCGCGAGCCTGATAACTATGGCGTTCCACGACAAAGCATGTGACATCTAACAAGGCAGTGAAAAGACTTGCATGAAAGACCTCCAATAGAAAGAAGAACGCATTGAAATAATCCATAGGATCGTGAATTTGGTATATGCATTTATCCTCCATTCGCCAAACGCCAAGCAATGCAGTCATGAATCCATTTTAGAAAGCAATATTCCTCTTTCTTCCAGTATACTTAGAGGTGTTCTTCACCACCTTTCCCTTTCTCTCCATCTGCTCTTTCTTGCTCAGAATCCAAGCTTTGCTGCCCTTCTTCACCGGTCTGCTCTTCTCTCTACGCTTCCTCCTTGCATCCAAGACATCCACATCATCCAGATTCTTTACCACTCCTGTAATATCTCCATTCGTTCCCTCATCAGCCGTTCCACCCACAGTCAAAACGAGGTACAACTTCGCGTTTTTTGTTCCTGGATCATCCTCCAAGATACCGGCTCCAAATCCAGCTTTGATTGCAGCTCCAGAAATCATCGTCCTCTGCTGATCATTCTTCGGGTAAAACTGACACACCGCTCTTCCCCTCTCTTCAAACTCGCGTACAAGCCATTGAAAAATCTCGACAGTCTTCCCGTTGACGAAACATCGCTACTCTCTGCATTGCACAGCCATTGAATTGCACTAATACTGATCGCAGCATCGAAACTTCCTGCGCGAAACGGAACGCCCTGGCCAATATCCGCAAGCATCAAGTCACCTTCTACATCTCGTTGCAGAGCAATGTCGAGCATAGAGGCTGAGATGTCCATGCCAACCCAGATATGAGGACCGCCCTCGGAGGGGTCGACCGAGGTGAGAATTTCGCCTGAGAGGCCGGATCCGCAGCCAACATCGAGGATCATAGAGGGGCCGGAGAGGTCGAGGAGTTCGAGAGCACGATTGGTCATAGAAGCTTGAATGTTCTGAATTCGAGAAGAGGTAGTGTATTTGCGTGCTTCCGTGTCATTGTAGTGGAGATCTGGGGGGCTACGCGGGGTGATTAGATTTGATTTCTAGGAGGGGAGACAGGGAGAACTCACAGGGTATCTTCGGGGCGAGACATGATGGCGGCGTTGAGGTTGACGAAGGACTAAATCAAATGTGCCTTTGGTTTAAATGTCGCTGGTGTGGTCTGCCGAGGAGTTTTGTCTGTTCAATGTCGACGTCCCATTCCCGCCGGATTGTCGCAAAATTGCAATCGTGAAAGTTCCCAAGTTGTGCATTTGAAGATGTTCAAAAATATTTTGGTGGGGCACATCTTGGCACATCTTGGCAACCAGCTCCTCCAGCGCGTCACCGACAATTTTGGTTGACGGAGCTCCAGAACGATCCGTTGAATGAACACGAAGCCTCTTAAAATTCATTCACTCCTCGCCCTCACCCCAACGCAACAACCCCCGAACATGCAAATTTCATAGCACGACAAGCGAAGATAAAATATGTGGATTCTACCACTTGTTGGGTATATCGGCCTGGCCTGTGGCTTTGGCTTCCTCACCCTTGCGATCGGTACGTTTGTTTCGCACGTAAAAGAAGCACATGTTTGTACTATGCTAACCTGTGAAATTGGGATAATGTAGCTTCAGGATTGTACTACCTTTCTGAACTTGTGGAGGAACACACTGTTATTGCGAAGAGGTTCCTCACCCGTATGATCTATGCTACCATCGGGACTCAAGTTCTACTCTACCTCATCGATGGCTTCCCATTCAAGCTCTCCGTCATGAGCATTGTTTCGCATCTTGTATACTTGCTCAACCTGCGACGATTCCCCTTCGTCAAGCTTTCCGAGCCTTTATTCATTATCTCCTGCGGTAAATACTACTTCCTTGCTAGCTGTTTACCGGATTCCAAAGCTAATACTGGGTAGTGCTCGTCCTCATAAACCACTATTTCTGGTTCTCTCACTTCTCCAACACCGCCCTCACTGCCCCTCAATCACGTTATGATCCCCCGAATCTGCCGACCTTCACCGAGATAGCTTCCTACTTCGGTCTCCTCGTTTGGCTTGTTCCATTTTCCCTCTTTGTCTCCCTATCCGCGAGCGATAATGTTTTGCCTACAATGGGAAGCGAAGCACCTGGAATGCCTAGAGTACCAAAGGAGAAGCCACAGGGATTGTTCAAAGTAATGATTGAGGCTGTCAGAGGATGGATTACGGTTGGAGGGAGGGCGGCGGGCTTGTGGAGGGACGACCGGGTCGGTGGATTTTAGGTGGTAAATGTATTATTATTCATGAGGATTTGCATAGGATGGCGTTTTGAAGATGGTTGGGTTTTGCTGCTTGGAATGACCGATGAGATTATGACTATGGACGGTGTTAGCATGCAGAATACGGCAGTTTATTGCGTATACCAAGTATGATGTAGACGAAATGTTATGCTATTCAAGTCGATGTTCAAATTTGAGTTCATCTGCACATTCGGGAAAGTCCTTCAATGGTCAAGCGTTTTTGGATTACTATGGTTTGTGGTTTATTTTTGTTATAGCTAAGCTGGTATCTTACTTTACTTTTTGATGCTCTGTGAAAACATGTGGTATGTGAAATAGCTAAATAGCAAGTTCGTGTTCGGCTCTTCGGACACTAGTTTGTCAGTTCCATATGAACAACAGAGAAGGATAGGTAAATACTTACTAAGGTAATAAATACTCTGCCCTCACTAGGACATTTTCTTTCACTGCAATGCTGTTCTATGGCGTCTCTGAAGTCTGAGATAAAGATCAGTATGCCACATGAGGTATGCAGATATCTCAAAAGCACATACATGTCGTTAAACTTTCCACTCCCCATCAAGATTCGCAATATCCTCAATGCGACCCATGAACACAACTTCAAGCTCTGCTGCAATATTCCCCGTCTGTTGCTCAATATTCTTCATACTGGCCAAGATCTTGCCCTCAATCACCTCACGTCTCTTGTTCAATTCGTTCAGTCTGACCCATAACTCTCGTTGGGATTTGGTGCTTCAATGGTTAACAGTCAAAACGAATTCTAGATTGAGGAACAAACTAAAGCATACACACGGGTTCTTCTATCTCGAAAAAGAGCTGTGATCTTGGCTTGTGTCGTCTTGACGCGCTTCTCATGTTCGTTGAAGAGAGCTGTACGCTGAGATTCACGGCGTTTGCGGTCCTGAGAGAGCCATTAGTATACTGAAGGCAAATGAAATGAAAAGTTGAGATAAGTAGGTACAAAATTTCAATACTTACTTCTGCCATCATCTTTGCTAGACGAATCATTGTGTTGTCCGGTTGTGTTGGTTGTAGTCGGCTTTGGTCTTCGTCGCTGTCGACGGCGAAAGCCTTGTTCTTCTCGCTGGCTTGTCTAGGCATATGGACGACGATATTTTGATGGGATTACCGTGTTCTTGAAGAATCGTCAGTGGTGAAGATCCGAAGATCTCTTCTTGTGAACAATAGGTGATCGAATTTGATGTAAAAAGAAGTTCGACAGTGACTCGAGACCGAGAGATAGTGAGCTGCCCCTCGACGACCTCAGCCTTGCCAAGTCCCCCACCAAAGCCTCACGGCCAATCACAGGCTAGTGTTTGCTTGGAGAACCAGACCAAGCTCCACCAAAATTTCGAGGGCGACATTTTCTCGAAGCCTCACAAAAAATTCCCCAACTTCACCCCAAATTGCAGCATTTTGTTTTTATTTCCCCAGCCCCATCCGCAATCATGGGTCTCGCACAACCAAAACAGTAGGCAGCTCCGTTCATATTTCTCTGTCTTCTGAAGAGTCAATTTTTGCTAATTTAGCTGATCGCAACTAGGCGTATGAAACTCTCCCACGATCCAAACAACACAAAATGGACCAACGACACCCAATCCTTCGGACACCGCATGATGACTTCTCAAGGGTGGCAACCTGGCGATCACTTGGGCGTTAAAGACGCTGCACATGCCGAATTCCACACGGATGCCAATTTCTCACACATCCGTGTCGCCATCAAAGATGATAATCTTGGTTTGGGAGCAAAGATTGGAAGCGGGGTCGGACCTGGCGAGTGTACGGGTTTATTTGCGTTTCAGACGCTGTTGGGAAGGTTGAATGGAAAGGATGAGGATGAGTTGGAGAGGGAGGTGAAGAGTAGAGAGGATTTGAAGAGGGCGATTTATACTGAGCAGAGGTGGGGGAGTATTAGATTTGTGAAGGGCGGGTTGTTGGTAGGTGATAAAATTCAGCCGTTGATTGAGGCGGAGAAGGAAAGGGTGAGGAAGTTGGAGGAGGGGAATGAGAGTGACTCGAGCTCTTCTTCCGCTTCTTCTTCGGATGAGGAAGAGGAGAAGTCAGTTGTTGTGATGGAGAAATCGAAAAAGTCAAAGAAGAGGAAGTTGGAGGATGCCGAAGAGTCGACTCCTGAAGTGGTGACGGTCACAACTAAGAAAATGAAAAAGCGCAAGCTGGAGAAGGAAGGCACTTCTGCAGAAGTCATAGCCGTCAAGATCAAGAAATCCAAGAAACAAAAGTCTTCAGAAAGCGACGAAGAAGTTACCTCCGCCTTGAAGGAAGTCAAATTATCCAAGAAAGAGTCAAAGAGAGACAAAGAGACCAAAAAGATCGAATCCGAAGATACCTCAGACGGCGACGAAGAAGCACGAAGCAAGCAGCGAAAAAAGGAAAAGAAAGAGAAGAAGGAGAAAAAGCGCAGTGAAAAGCGCGAAAAGAAAGAAAAGGCCAAAGCCGCCGCCGCTGTGGATGGAGAGTCGGCCAAGGAATCATCAAAATCAAAGTCCAAATCAAAGTCGAAACGGGATAAAAAGAAGAAGAGCAAGAAGGAGGAGGACGATGATTCTGATTCGTCTTCCGGATCATCGAACACACCTGCGGTGACGGAATCGAGCGGAAGGTCGACGCCGATGGTCCAGGGAATGCATGCGATTCGAGCACGAAATATTGCGCAAAAGCGCATGGCGAGTATGGATGTGGCTGCTTTGAACCAGGTTTGTCTTACCCATCCCTTTTTATCCTAAAAACTGCCATGATTTTTGTTTCTCTAGGTAAGTGGACTTCCTACTAACGTCAAGCTTCAGATTTTCATGATCAAATCGCAAGTATAGACAAGATATAAAGTCTAGAAGATAGACTGGTAGAGAGTGCATGTTTTCGTATTAGCGGGTAAAAAGGAGTATATAAGATCACTTGGTAATCCAAGGTAAAATACAACATTTTGACTACAAAAATAGTGCTTTTGCACAAATCTCTGCTATTTACACTCACTTTGCCCCCGAGAGCTTCGACGAATTACTAAAAGCTACGGACGAATTAGGTTCCAATTTTTGAGGCAGAGAGAGAGAGAGGAGAGGAGCAGTTATGGTTTAGTGTTATTCTCGCTTATTCAACTCGCTTAGCGACAAAATCCATATGCTTGCTACCTCTGGATCTCGAAACACTCTCTATCCCATCTAGTGACCAAAATATCATAAGAAAATTCCAGTATCAAACCTCCGAAACGTTTAAAATCTTAATATTTCATAGCTCCTGTGGCGCATTCATTGTCTTTACAAATCATTACTCTCAAATCCCATAACCCTCCCTCAAATCCTCACTACCACCCCTCAACAACCCTCGTCCTAACATGCAAACCCCCCAGCGGCTTCGCCGTCACGCCGCCCTTAATAACCAAACTCGACTCATCCCTCATTCCCTCATCATTCAACCCAAACTCCAACCTCCCAACCCACGCCGCCAACAACACCGCAAACTCGGCCTTCGCAAATCCCGACCCAATACAACTTCTTGGGCCATGCAAAAACGTCAAATACGAATAATTACTCTGCGCACCGCCGTTAGCGCTGTGTGGGTTCTCGTCCGAGGGGAGCCAGCGCGTGGGGTCAAACGTGTTGGAGTTTTCGCCCCAGAGATTGGTTTGACGGTTTGTGGCCCACGGGCAGATGACGATGCGGGTGCCTTTGGGGATGTGTTGACCTAGGATGGTGGTATCGACTCCGGTGTCGCGGAGGGTCATGGGGACCGGTGAGTAGTAGCGGAGGACTTCGGAGCAGACTGCGTTTAGGTAGGGCAGGGAATCAATATCTTGAGATGTGATCTCCACTCCTTCCGATGGACTTGGTAAGTTTGCACGAATTTCCTCGCGAAGACGGGACTGTATGTCTGGATTGAGACAGAGCATGTAAATGGCCCAGATCATGGATGTGGCGGTTGTCTCGTGGCCAGCGGCGAGGAAAGTCATGAGTTGGTCGATGAGTCCTTCTTCGCTAAAGAGGCCGGATTCGAGAGCTACGCTTAGGATGTCTAGATCGTGGAGTTCCTTCTTTTCTAGCTTCTCCTGCTTGGCACGGATGAGAGTGCGGCATTCGGCGCGGATGATGGCGACGCATTCTTCGATCTCGCCGTTTCGTTTGACGGGGAGACGGCTGACGAGCCAACCGGGAAAGAAGAGGTTGAGCATTCCGAGAAGAGCGGCTTGGCGGGAGGGATTGAAAGCTTTGCGATACGTTTCACTGAGTAGATTTTTGGGGTCATGTATAGCGCCAAAGTCTTTGCCGAGTCCTGCTACACCGATGATATCGAGCGTAGCTCTGCTACCCCAATCACCCACTTCCAAGATGGCTTCTCCTTCATTTAAACTGGAACTTCGTAAAACTTCACCCATTTGATCCTGGGCCAATCCGCCAGCTTTGACTTGTGCTGTCATTGCTTCGACGGCTTCACTTGACAGCTTCCAGAACGTGGGGTAGAGATCCTTGACGTGACGGAATGCAAAGGCAGGCATGAGATTTTTGCGTTGAAGTCTATGTTCATCTCCTTCGGCGAGGAGAACACCATAACCTAGCAAGCGACCAATTCCGACTCGCATCATGTTCGGTTTGACGAAGTCATAATTCTTGGTTGTGAGAACTTCACTGAGAGCTTTAGGACTCGTGAGAAGTACACGCTCGGAATTGAGCATTCCAAGATATCGCATAATTCCATCGTTTGGGATTTCGTTGACCCTGAAGTGCGAATTAGTAAAGTGTTACACGGTCTTGGTATTTAGATATAGGTAAGGATTTACCATTCCCGCATCGGCGCTCCAGAAGTCTCTGCTTTGATTCTACGGAATTGTCCATTCCACCAGCTATCTCCCGTGGGCGCAGGTAGATGTCGCAACGGGGAGAGATACTTGGGGTATAAAATGACTGTGTGGAACACCCAGGCGAAGAATTCCAGAATCCAGAGCTGGATGAACGTTCCGAGATATGTAGGTCTAGAGAATAGGAGAACATTCGGTACATGGGCAACCAAGACATATGCACCCAGGGCAGACGAAACCGTCATGGGCTTGTAGGGGAAAGGCATGGCGACGATGCAGCTTTGTTTACTTCTTCCAATGCCACTGGGCTATTAGTAGACCAAACAAGGGGGTTTTAAAGGGCAATGAGGACGACAAAGCATCAACACGATTCACAGAAATAAAAGGTGAAGGCAAGAACAAGAAGAGTGGAAGAGAAATGGAACCTTTAAAGGACCCAAGCAAGATGTGGGTAAAGTAAGTCAGATTCCGAATTTCCGCTTTGAGACGTGAATGGTGTCGTCGTCGTTGTTGGCCGCCACAATTGGATGCGGAAACAGTCAAATCCACGGCTCATCATTGGTCCGCAGTGCCGAGCTTCTTTCAGGTGAGTCGAGAATGTGAGACCACAATAGAGGAGCTTCGATGCATTCACATCCATCTACATACAGGTTTACACAGGAATATCTTCGAGCATCTATCTTCTACTTGTTTTCTCCAATGGAGATGTTACCTTCTCAATGTTATATGGATAATGATATCATTCAATATTCTCAACCGGAAAGTGATCTGTAAGCGCCACACGACGTTGACATACTGCCTACTGTGCTACATAAATAAATCATGCAATCCTGCCACCTACACGGAATTTAGACGATAACAGCCTGGAAGATTCCACAGTTGGAGTAATTGTATTCGTATCTTACTAGAGTAGGTAGCTTGTCTGATCAATGGGTTGTTAGGAAAGACAAGGACCTTGTTATTTTTCTTCTAACATGCAGTTGGAGTCTGAAGCAAGCCCGCTAAGATAATAGCAAGGAGTAGTGGGTGATGTGGTATAATTGGCAATAACTTCTAATCCAATTCATGTTCCTGAAGCATAAATAGTCATGGGAGAGTACTTCATTATTATTGAAAACAAGATTCCTCTCTCTCTGTCACTTACTACGACCCTCGAATTTCGTAAATCATTTAAATACAGAACCACAAGAGCTCTATAGTGATAAAAATAGATCTTCTCATTTTCTCGGACTGTTGTTCTCAGACTAATCCACTTTCTTTGCTCGAGTCCCAGGCCGCTGTACAAATAGAGACCTCAAAATATGAACACCCCCTTCGCAAATCCGGAAATGCTCAAGAAAAGAACCCAATCCCGTCCCCAAAACTCCATGTGTGAATGCGATGAGAAAATGCAAGAGGGTATCGTACACAAAGAGATTTTTGTCGAGTGTAAAGGAAAAGTAGTTCAAAGCAACCGTGATCCCTCTCCTGCTATTTCTCTCTTTCTCCATATTTGCAAGTGCCTTTTTGCAGAAGCTCCATATCTTGAAATACCAATCTTTCTGATATGACTTGACCTGACCTGCAAAGTTTCTCAATCCTCCCAGATTGTGTCCAGATTTAGATCCCCTCTTCGCTCAGCTCCACAAACACTCCATCGCTTCCGCTTATCTCGAATTCCAAGTGTTCGACCTCGATTTCCAGAAGTGTCCAATGAAAGCTTGGATCTCCTCTCGTCTCCTCCATCCGCAGCATCGGCCGCTGCCTTTAGTTGTGCAATATTTTCTGCCTCCAATGCTGCAGCCTCAGCATCCGGTGAATCAGGGATGGTTTCCAAACTGGAGATACTTGGACTTCGAGAGCGGGCAGAGGTGGGCGTTGAAGGGACAGATGATGATCCATAAGAAGCAGGGTAGCCCAATAGTCCAGAGTAGCCGCCGGAAGATGGAAATCCATAAGATGAGTAGGACGGGGATGAGGTGACTGAAGAGGTGGTCGAGGTAGTGCTGGTTGTGGAACTATGAGAACCATAACGCAAGGGTGAGGATGGTCGTCGTGAGCGTGTAAAGCTGGCACCGGCTGGAAGACCAAGCACTGGCGAGCCACTGCGCTCCACAGACCTAGGGGTATGATGCTCTTCCGAAAGGTCGCCCAATTCCGTGATGTTTCTCAACGAGCGATTTGGCATACCCGGAAAAACCTCATCTGCAGGCTTTCGAGGTGTGCGGACCCTGCTGGGTGACCCTAGGGGACTAGCAGGTCGTTGGATTGGGGAAGCGAGTAGGTGACCTTGTCCATTAAATCCTGGCATTGATTGTGCTCGAATCATGGGTGGTGCACGCGCAGAGGTCGAGGATTTCGATCGCAGGTGTCCGCGAGACAAGGGAGATGTATTTCGAGGCCGAAACGGCACTATGGGAGAGGCAGAGATCGGAGATCGTGGTGATTGTGGGGTGGGATCGGTGCATCGTCGCATAGCTTGAGGTTTCTCTAATTCCCTGATGTCGTATAACGACGTAGCCTGCAGCCGCAGAACAGGCACTGGGGATGCACGGAATTCCTCCATCCTTTCTGTCTCGGGTACGGGTTCCATGTTGGCTTCGATGTCAGCTGAAGAGAGACATGAAAGTCTGATTTGTTGGAAGTTCGTGGATTGGTGGTGGAAAGTTCAATCAGTCTTAGAAAGTATGCCACCGTCGACGGGGCAAAGTAAGGAGCTTGTTGGCACAAGTTCACTTGTCGTTCGATTCGATTTGAGGGGTGGGAGGTGAATATGAGGATGAAGGTAAGTTTCCGGCAGGCGTCAACGCGTGAAAGGGAGCGAAGCCAGCGCAATAAGAATGTGGGTAAGGAGAGGGGAGGAAAGTGAGTTGTGAGGTATCAGCAAATCGATGGGATGCCCTGGTCGTGGCAAGCCATCTGCTCAGAGGGGAGCGGAAGGGAGGGGGTCTTGCTGGTGGGAAGGAAGAAAGGAGAGAAGAAAAGATGGAGGCTGAAGAGGAAAGGAGACGAGCGAGACGAGGAGAGATCTTTGCCTGTCGAGAAAAGGGAGCGAGCAGAGGAGTAATAATCAACGACAGGAGGGCGCAGGCGAACAAACGAACGAGTTAACGTCGCGATGAACCGAACATGCCCCGGAGAAGCGATCGGTCGACCGCCCAATTTACAGGGAAGTACAGGGGATGCACCCCGTAGTCACTAGTAGTCAGGGTCTTTCCAAGAGCCTAAAGACCATTTCAGCGTTAGTGCGAGCCCGACCGAGCGATGCCCCCCCTTGCCGGGACCACTCATTTCGAACATCTTGACCATCTTTGCGGTCTCATCACCGGCAGAAATCACAGAGAGATCACGCTGCCAAACGCCTGCCGACTCAGCACATCGACTGACGCTGCTTGGAGATTCACATCTGCATCGGGGGCGTTCTGGGAGAGTTTGGATCTGTTGGGTCTGTGGAAAATGGCTAATCGTCATTGGATATGTTTGTGACCATGACCTCTGAAGTTGCTCTCTCCCTTTCCCTTTGCACATCAACCAACGTACACTAACTTCCCACAGAATATACTGTATGTTCTATCGTTCGTGCAGGCCGGTGCATTCTTCACAGATGTTTCGCCCACATACAATCCTCCACACTCAGGGCCGTTTGACAGCCTTCGATCGAGTATAGCAACGTCAGTGCGTTTGCTTGCGCTTGCTTGTGTTGCATGACCCGCCACGCGCTTGGTCGTCTTCTCACCGGAACTGTTTGTGTCCATGGGTTGCGGTATCGAGGTCAAACGAAGAGGGCCACAGTATTGCAATGTGCGTTTGTTCTTCTTATCTTGGCCTATCTCTCTTTCCTTGTGTCAGTGGCCTTCAACTGTGGTTCCACAATATCGCAATCTAGAGCATTGCCCAGGTGGAGATTGTAAACAGTGGTGGTACAGCACCGCATCTTAACGGTTGGACAAGGGGCAAAGTGGTACCACTAGATCTCTATCTTCTTCCCTATATTTCACAAAACACTCTATCTGCGCAAAGGATTTTGCAACTTGAAGGCTATAGAGAGGGACACAAGGCAACTGCTCTGAGCCTGGACCGATGCTTTTAGAACAAACTCTTCCAATAGAGTCCTCTATTTGCCATGAATAATGCAGGAAACCGCCAGGAAACAGCATGGAAGACGCAGGGCAACCAGGGCATTCAGTTGGATGAACTGAGCTATCATTTCTCCTCAAAAGCAAGCATACCCTACACATCTAGGTGTATTTGAGATGGACAGAGTTTGGCCAGCCATAGCCAGAATAAATGCTTATCTTGTCTTTGATTCCAAGCTACCGAGGAAGAAGAAAGAATCAAGAAATAAGGTTAAAAATTAGCGGCCAAATTGTGAAGGCAAGAAGAAGATGCAGTAGAAATCCACATAACGGCAACGGCTCTAGATGGTACCCTAAAATGATGTTTATATTGAGAATGCCAAGATCAATGCCAAGCCATGGTTAGATTAAGAATGGAGTGAAGGAAGATACAAACAACGCCAATCGGCAGATCAAGCATATGAGTACAACATTTCATAGGAGAACTATGAGATTGAGCCCAACGAATGAGAATAGATTTCAGCTCTAGCAACGACCTTGAACACGAACAACAAGCAACGTGCAAGTCAGCTTGTACGATTACAAGGTCACATCTTGGGGATCTTCTGGGCACCACTAGCCCCTTTTGGCCCCTCGTCCCAAACACCACCAAAATTATTCGAGGTAAAGTACAGTACACCTACGCAACCCCATCTCCTTTTCCACACGCCTACAAGTGAACACATCAACGACCAACTCACCACACCGGCGTAGTCTGCCAACCATCCCACACCCGGGGAAGACTGCCGAGACTACCAGATCTCAAAGCAAACCACTGCGCGACACGAATTCACGACCCCCGACACTCTTCAGGACACCAATGCCAAACCGTCAACCTCACGGCGATCTTCCTATCCATTGAGGACACCCAGCATTAGACCAGTGCAATGGGGCCAGTCCGATCGTTACGGCGTACAAGCCCGCTCACCCTCATTGTAGGCGCAGTGCTATGTATTTTCATAATCGTCTTCCTATTCTCCCCATCAGGGTCTGACGCCCTCTCATCGAAAGCGCGAAAGGCGGGCGCAGCCTCGAATCCCCTCTCACCACCAACTTCGCCCTTCCGAAAGGGAAATGAGAAATCTGCAGCAGGACAGCGGATACCGCCACCAGTGGTACATTACCACATGAACAACCTTACCGCAACGAGCGATCCAGTGGGCAACCAGGAACGGATCCTCATCCTCACTCCCCTCGCGAGATTCTATCCAGAATACTGGGAGAATCTACTGAAGATTTCGTACCCTCATGACTTGATTACGCTGGGTTTCATAATCCCAAGGAATAGGGAGGGAAATATCGCTACAGCAGCGCTACAGGAACAGATCACAAAGACACAGAAGAATGGACCAGAGAAGAAGCGATTCGCTAGCATCATCATCGAAAGACAAGACTTCGATCCTCCATTGAACAGTCAGAACGAAGCTACCAGACACAAGATGGAAAATCAAAAGGCAAGGAGATCGGCCATGTCCAGGGCTAGGAATTCGCTTCTCTTTACAACATTGGGACCTTCAATCTCTTGGGTGTTATGGTTGGATTCAGATATCATTGAAACACCACCTTCGCTGATTCAAGATCTTGCCTCCCATGATAAGCCAATTATTGTACCCAACTGCTTCCAGCGATACATGGATCCAAAAACAAAGTCGTTGAGTGAGAGGCCATATGATTTCAACAGCTGGATTGACAGTGACCCGGCTCGCGAGATGGCAGCAAAGATGGGGCCAGATGACATTTTGTTGGAGGGATACGCACAAATGGCTACATACCGGACACTACTGGCATATCTCGCAGAAGCAAATGGTGATCCAAAGCAAGAGGTGGCATTGGATGGCGTAGGAGGTACAGCGTTGTTGGTGAAGGCAGAGGTTCATCGAGATGGTGCTATGTTCCCACCATTCCCATTCTACCACTTGATCGAAACCGAAGGATTCGCAAAGATGGCAAAGAGGTTGGGATGGAGTTCATTTGGACTACCGAATTACAAGGTATGAGAAACCCGATCTCAATTCTACCTAAATGACAATACTAACAGAACAACAGGTGTATCATTACAACGAGTAATTGTCCGCGAAACTCGGTTAGTCCGTCAGTCAATCAAATCTTTAGAATAGAGGAACTCTGGCATATCAAAGCCACCGGAAAATTTCAAGCAAATCATGATGGACGGGAAGGGGCGTGTTTGATGACTAGAAACTAGGAGGAGGGTTGTTGGGAATAGCAAGCAAGCAGCATTGTTTGATTTTCAAGGAGTTTTCCCTCATGGCATTTTGTTTTGCTCATGCGACTACTGTCTACTGTCAACCTTTTGACCTGTAGCGTGGC
>JBAMDN010001295.1:0-10536 GCA_037074945.1 Tetracladium marchalianum
TCCATCCAACTACATACCTGGAATCTGGACCAAGTCTCTCTCGCTTAATTGTTTTTGCGACCTTGCCCTTGTCCTTGCCTTGCTGCTGTGCACCTTGGAAGCTTCTTCTCTTGTCGTGCTCGTCATGCGACGTAGATGTGCTCCTTTCCTTCGGTTGATGTAGGGTTTGTTCAAGTAAACACCGTGAATGACACCTACCTTGAAGTTCACAAAGAACTACAACTCTTGAGAAGATCTCGCCATGGTATGTGCACGTTTTTGATGATGTCAATTCTATCATGTTTTGTTTTGTGATCTCTAGTCTTAACTCTTTTCAAGGAAGCATTAATCTAAACTACTGGTAGTTTGTGCTACGACTACCCAGGGAAGTCAAGTAATCCACCTCCTATCGCAGATTGCTCACTGCCTATCCATACGTTCTCATAAGGTCATACTTCATACATTTCATTTGCACCATTAAATCTGTCATGAACTCACGGCTAAATCGCTAGCCAAGACATTCCAACCACGACCATTCCAAGGTGCAAACATAATCGACACTTGGGCTTCAGCAATCCTATCAGTCCCTGCATAAGCTGCAGATAAATCCTTCGCACTCAATTGTCCTTGTGGTGGAACGGCTGTTACAGCAGTCTTCAATGCCATATCCGAAGCAAATTGATTCCCGTCGATATCTGCAAGACGACTCCAACCATGAGGTCGACCAGCATGGAGGAAGATCTCGGTTTGAATCTCCGTCAAAACCTTTCTGTCAGCTTCCTCCTCAGATAGGGCAGCAAATGCACGGAGAATTTCCCCTACACAGCTTTGTTCCAAGTCAGTAGTTGTATGTGTAGAACGCAGTTCTAGTAGACTTTCGATTACTGCTTCCATACTCTCAGTATCGTTGTCGAGGAGGGTGATGATCCCTAGAAGAAGGATAGACTGGACATGGTTGCCATGCTTTTCAATACAATCAAACAAATGCTCCCGAGCTTGTGATTTCGACTCCTCGTCACCCTTTGCCCATAACACTTGAGCCAAAAGACAAATAGCATCGGGGTTACCACTTGATTCTTCGAGTGCTGGCAAGAAGTAATTCAAAGACTCTGATGTCTCTTGGGTATAATAGTATGCAAGCCCAACAGTAAGGTGAGCGGAAAGTCTGCACTTCTTTCGTGCCTCTGCTGTGAGCTCATTTCCAGCATCCTCTGCGCTGAGTTGAAGAGCCGTTTCCCCACTTTCAATGGCATCTGAATAAGATCCTGCAGCTAATTGGAATCGAGCAAGGTCTGATTTAACTAGGGCAAATTTTGACAGAGACGATGGCGATTCTGTGACTTCGTAGTCTGCCTCTAGCGTTCCACAGATTTTTGACAACGTCGAAACTGCATCTCCAACATCATTTAACCGCTCCAAAAACAATGTTGACAAGTGTATATGGGTAAGATCTCCAGGCTCCATAGCCTTGATTTGGCTTAGATTGAAAAGCGGTTGTACAAGATCAGCGATGTTGAAGGATTTTGCGCCGCCAACGAGGTGATCAAAGGATGATTGGGTATATTGCCTCTTTGTGACCAATGATGAGGATCCACCTATCTCCATCGCATGAGTGAATAACAGCTTAGCTTCTGCCTTATCACCTGTCATGAGAAGGGCAAGTAAGCCCTGTCCAACCCAAGCATGCGCATGCTCAGGATCGTTCGACTGAGCTCGTGCGAAGGATTCATTTGCGAGTTCAAAGTCGTTTTGAAGAATACAGAGCACACCAAAATTCGTCCAGGCTTGTGCACTTCGCTCGTTCAAGTAGAGACTTCGGACGAAGGAGTGCTGCGCAATCTTTGGGCTCAACTCGCTGGTTGCAACACCCAATGCATTCCAGAACTCGGAATTTCCAGCCTCTAATTCAATAGCGCGCTTGAAACATCTCACCGAAGCCTTGAGATATTTGGTTGTTCTCTTTTTGAGAATCTCACAAAGGCAAGCATGTGCTCGATATTCGGCCCAGCCCAGATTAAAATAAGCGACAGCTTGTGCATGTACATCATGAGCGGACACATGCACCGCTCTTTTTTGAGCAAGTATTGAGGCATGCAGACATCTTGTCAGGTTTACCCTTTCTTGTTCATCATCAGGATAAAATCCTTCACAAAACACAACATCAGTGCCAACTCCGTCCACATCAGAGAACAGATCATAGGCTTCCGTTTTCTCTCCGCTTTGGAGCAATCGTTCAAGCGTTGCGTGTGGAAAATCAGAGACATGACTCTGCACCCATGAAAATACAGAGCACGCATCTCCAACCGCTTTCCATAGATTGAATGCGTCACTTCCACTTTCTGCAAAAATGACGGCAGCATCGATGGTTTCGGTAGCACGCTCTGCAGCATATCCGAATAAGCCCTTTTCAATACCATGCCAGGCGCCTTCAACAAGGGACTGAATCATGGCTATCGCAACACCAGACTCTGCGGGACGATCCTTCAACACAGATTGGTAGCCTGCAATGGCATCATCATACTCGCCCAGCTCCCGTTTCACGTTCGCTAACATGTGCTTCGCAAACCAAGTCTCCCCGGTTTTCAGTTGCTCAACTTCATGCTCAAACTTTTCCGCATGCTGGAATGCTTTTGTGGCAGCAATATATCGACCTGAGTTATGGTAGCTTTCTCCAAGGCCCACCCAACAGTGGTAATCAGACGGCGCAATTCGAAGAGCAGACTGAAAAGACACAATACTTTTGGCATATTCTTGCTTATTGAGTTCTGCTACCCCAAGAGCGGCGAAGGGCCAGCTCACGCCTTTCTTTTTAGATCCAGGTGATGGCCGAACCTTTCCAGAGTCAACGACACGCTGAGCAACCACCTCAACAAGCTCCCACTCACTCTGGTCAGCAAAGATTTGTGCAAGCCTCTCAGCTGCTTCGACTTCCGAAGATGATAGTTCAAATGCTTTTTGAAAACACTTCCTCGATCTCTTCTTGTCCTTTGCATAATCAGCATAATATATTCCAAGGCTCGTGTATGCAGGTGCAAAGTTCAGATTGCTTTTGAGAGCATCTATGAAGTAGGTATAAGGGCCTTGCCGATTTTTCCGAGCAGATTGTGAAGAATCAATGTTCCACAAACAGATACCGATTCGGTATTGCGTCAAGGCCAGTAGCTCCTTTGATCGTGGATCTTTTCCATTGATTTGTGATAGACATGACTCTAGCTCTTCTTTGCCTTGAGCGTAGTCACCGTTCAATGCCTTGACCCAAGCGGCTTCGGTCTTCACCCGAATGTTGCTTGAATCTCGTTGTAAAGCACGTCCCAGAAAGCCAATAGCTGATTGGTAATCCTCATCCTCTTCATATATCAGGCCGATGCCAATTAAAGCAGCAGTTGAGGTAGGGTTCTTGGAGAGTATTCCGTCAAACAGAGTTTTGGCTTCAGGATGATTCTTGGGGGACTGATAGAAAACCAACGCAGTGCCGAGCAATAAAGTTATTGCTTCAGATGAATTATCAAACGATGATCCCAGGGCGATTGATTCCTCTTGCACTAGGCGCCGTGCATTACGCATGAGACCCACAGTACTCTCGTGTTCTTCGAGAAACTGATAGTATGCTCCCATCAATCGATGAGCCAGTATTGATTTGGGAGCATCCGACATGCCGTCTGTCATCACCAATAACCGATCTTCAGCACTCAATGGTCCATCCAGAACCACACCGCCTCCTCCGTCGTCATCATCTTCACTTTCATCAGAGTCCGTCGTGGGCTGAGTTTTTTCGACCGGCAGAGGTGTTGGGACATGGAATGGCGAGATCTCGCTACCTAGATATCCTCGCAATACGTGAGATAAGCCTGTGGTCGGAAAGAAAGAGCAGTATTCGCGGAGAATGTTGACATCTAGGTCTTGCACGTTTTCTGCATCTCTCCACTCGATCGTAATATCCCATGCCAATCTGAAAGGATGCTTAATTATAACCATATCCGTGGCGAGTTTTAGAGTCTGCTGACGCTTTTCTGTCTTCTTTCTGCCTGGAGGCAAGATAGTCAAAACTTCGAGGCATCTTTGCAAGAGCTTTTCTTCGTATTGCCGACGTATCTCATCGTCGTTACTCCAGTCAATAATTTGAGCGTAAATATATTCTAAATCACTAGATTCTAGTACTTCACGCTTGACCTCGATTGTGACTTGACCAATCTTTGCACCTAGACGAGTTCTGCGTTCTCCGATGGCTTTGTTGATTCGCTCCTTTTCATCAAACTCGGTAATCTGCGCCATGATCTGATAGGTATGTGAAGGATGTGGAACACGACCCTCCAGGTAGCTGTATATTGGACTTGTTGGCAAAATGATCTCCTGTGCATGTTTGTGTTGTAGGCGGGTGCCCTGGTTCTTCGCGAACCCGAGAAACTTGTCGACCACATCTTGACATTTATACTTGTCGTCCGCCGTCTCGTATATTGCAGCAAGCTTCAGTGCTGCTTCTTGATATTGTGTGATCTTCTCACTGCCTTGCTTCTCGTACAACTGAACCAGACCCTGCCATGCTTGAGGGTCCAACGGTTTGATGGTAGTTGCCGTTTCGTAAGCATTCTCCGCCTCCGCCGGTCTTGCGAGCTTGTCCAGGGCGTAGCCTAAAAAAAGAGAGCTGGATAACCATCAGTCTCATCCTATCAAGATTTTGGTCTTTACAAGAAAGCTGGATTTTATGGACGGTACTAACGATTGAAAGCTTCTGGGGTCGTTTGCCAGCACTTTCTGAGCTTCAATGACAGCATCATCGTATTTTTGAGCTTTAATGGCAGCCGCAATAGCCTTCAGTGCAGATTTCTGTCCAGACATTGCATAAAGTACAACTTGTCAGCCGTTCGCATGACTGATTCGTGGAAATCAAATGTAGCTGGATTGGCAGAGGCTGGGTGAGGTTGATGTAGTAAGTTGTTGTTTGGATATTGCGATTCCAAACGAACCACAGCCTGGCGGGGAAAGTTTGGGCAGCCTTGTCAGAGTGCGAATACGATGGCGAGGGAAGGGCGAAAGCCGGCAAATCTTCGGGCCTTCGCACTGTCGGACTGGGGGCTGAATCAATCAGCGTCGTCGCTATCCGATACGGGGAGTATTTGCCTATGATGAGATGACCTCGATCATCCCCAGGTTATTCAGCAGATCACACTGCACAGCGCGACTCTCGACGATATAATCCCGTTCCTCCCGCCGGCTGACCTTCATCCTTCTCAATTTTTAATGAAATCAATTTTCCTCTGCTCCGAACTCACAAAGCTTTACTATTTGAAGTTACAGTGCAAGGTCGTCATTCCATGCAGGTCAGATCTCAGTAACAAAGACACCGCAGCCTCCTCAAAGGGAACCAGATTACACCACTTCTAAACCCCAACAAAGCCGCCCAACCCATTAATACGTCGGGAGAAAAGCGACGAGAGAAGAAGAAGAAGAAGAAGAGGAGGAGGAAGAGTAAGAGGAGTTTCTAGCAATAGAGGCACAACTCGACACCATGGCCCCCCTACGATTAACTATCGAAAATGGTTACTTTCGCGATGGGCACGGAAGGCAGATTACTTTGCGAGGAATTAACGTGGCCGGAGACGCGAAATACCCAAGCAATCCAGAGCAGCCCTCGCACATCTCGGAGGGATTTTTCAATGGAGACAATGTCAATTTCCACTCGAGGCCATTCCCCAAGGAAGACGCCCATCTACATTTCTCTCGGCTTAAGCGTTGGGGTTATAACACGATCAGATACGTTTTTACATGGGAAGCTATAGAGTGGGCGGGTCCAGGTAAATATGATGAAGAATGGATTCAGCATACGCTTGATATTCTGCGCATGGCAAGGGAGTACGGATTTTACATATTCATGGATCCCCATCAGGATGTGGTCAGTATACCTAAACTGTACCCTATTCACCCCGTCTAATTGCTGCACAGTGGTCACGTTTCTCTGGAGGCTCAGGTGCTCCTATGTGGACATTATATGCCTGTGGATTAAATCCCGAGAAGTTTGCAGTTACCGAAGCAGCTCTCGTCCAAAACACATATCCAGAGCCCGAGAAGTTCCCGAAAATGATTTGGTCCACCAATTATACTCGACTTGTATGTCAAGTCATGTTCACATTCTTCTTTGCGGGCCGTGAATTTGCGCCAAAATGTGTTCTCGATGGGAAGAACATTCAGGACTATTTACAAGACCATTTCGTGGGCGCTTGCGCCCACTTGGCGAAACGAATACACGAGGCCGGAGATCTCGAGGATGAGATTGTAATTGGTTGGGAGAGTATGAATGAGCCAAATCGGGGTTTGGTCGGATGGGCCGATGTCACGGTCATTCCATCCGAGCAAAAATTACAGAAGGGTACATCACCCACAGCATGGCAAGCAATCTTAACGGGATCCGGACGAGCCTGTGAAATAGACACATGGGATTTTGGTGGTATGGGGCCGTTCAAATCTGGACGTGTATTGGTCGATCCTCAAGGGCAGAGTGCGTGGCTTCCTGCGGATTATGACGACTCGAGATACGGTTACAAAAGAGATCCTGGCTGGAGACTCGGGGAGTGCGTTTGGGCACAGCATGGAGTATGGGATCCCAAGACCGATACTCTACTCAAAAAGGATTACTTTCATCAAATTCCAGGAACGGCCGAAGGGATCGATTACGAGAAGTTTACAAATACCTTTTATATGGATTATTATCGGAAACATCGAGATGCTATTCGGGGGCACCACAAAAACTCAATTTTATTCTGTCAGCCTCCTGTTTTGGAAATTCCTCCGATGATCAAAGGAACGGTAGATGACGACCCAAAGATGGTCTACGCGCCGCATTACTATGATGGGATTACTCTCATGACTAAGAAATGGAATCGATATTGGAATGTTGATGTCTTTGGTGTTTTGCGAGGGCGCTATATGAGTCCGGCCTTTGCCGTCAAGATTGGAGAAACGGCCATTCGAAATTGTTTTCGGGATCAAATGGATGCCATACGGAAAGAAGGCCTCGATTACATGGGTAACCATCCTTGCGTCATGACAGAATTTGGAATACCATATGATATGGATGACAAGTATGCCTACAAAACTGGGGACTACTCAAGTCAATCTGCCGCCATGGATGCAAATCACTTTGCGGTTGAAGGTAGCATGCTGGCCGGCTACACTCTGTGGTTATACATGTGCCAGGTAAGTAGGGGAGAAATATCTGTTTGGATTACACTAACGATAGTAGAACAAACATCATCTAGGCGACCAATGGAACGGCGAAGATCTTTCTATTGTTTCTCTTGATGATCAGTTACTTCCTGTATCGGCCCTTCCCCAGACACCTCCCACGAATGCATCAACAGCCTCTCTAGTAGATCAGAAGGCCAGTCACAGCCAGTCTGACGAAACCACCATCAATCCTTCTAATCTAAGAGCGAGCACGAAGACACCTTCTATATCCTCCCGAATAAGTGAGGCGCCAGCCGAACTTTCTAGCAATCCCGGATATCGTGCGGCGGAGGCTTATGTGCGACCATCGCCCATTGCTACGGTGGGCACCGTTCTCCAATCTGGTTTTGATTTACAGAATTGCATCTTTTCTTTCAAACTGAACGCAACTGAACCTACAAGCGACGATAATCCGACCGAAATCTCTCTTCCTGAATTTCATTTCCCCAAAGACAAATGTGAGGTAGAGGTGTCTTCTGGGAAATGGGCGATCAGTACAGATGATAGCGATGGAGGCCTGATTCAGAAGTTGAAGTGGTGGCACGTGGCGGGTGAACAGACTATGAAGGTCACAGGTCTTAAGCGGGTTCAGCAGATGGGCAGAGAGGACGAAGAGGGTTACTTGGACCAATGTCAGCAGAGCAAATGTGCTTTGATGTGATTTTTGACGTGAAGGGAAGATTTGTATATACATTTGATGGTGCTTGTAAACGGTCACGAACAAGGGAGTCTATGGCCGAGAGTGACTGCAGATGCTGGCACCGGTCGGATAAGTATGTATGTAACTAGTCTCTGGAATCGTAAATTACAGGATTCCGTTGACTAATCACTTCAAACTTCAAACTTTCACCTACTTACAGTATGTGTGAAAGTCGAGGAACGTGTCTGAAAGAAGCGTGCGTGTATGCCGCATTTGATCTTCAACTCACCAACAAAATTGGTACATGCTACCAATCACCTTGGACTTTTGCAAATAAGTTATAATTCTTCTATAACTTACATATGTCAAATATCATGTCCTTCCACTGGGGAAGCGCAAGAAAAAGAAAGAACAGAACTATTCTTGTTTGCATTTGACGTGAAGGGGAATGCGTTGAAGTGATTGGCTGAGACTGAACCGCTGTAGCCTTGCCTTGCTTCACTGGGGTTGGGCGTGAGCTCAGCCTTGAGTAAACTCCCAAACTTCATTCACGACTTCTTTGAATCCATCAACCACCGCATCCCCTAAAACGAAGCTCTGTATTTGCCATATTTATTGTCCCCTCAAGCATATCAAAGAATTCTTCTTCGGCCTCTCAGTTCACTTTGCCTCATAATCACTTCGGTGCGACAGAAAAAGATATTCACGTACCTGATCGCAGTTCTGTTCTGAGTTACACCTGGATGACTGTTCTATAAGAGCAAAGCTCAGGTGGACTTCTTCTCCGCCTACAAGGCTCGTCCTACTAGAGGAAATTCTCGTTTGCAGTCCCATCATGCAGAGCATTGCAGATAGTCTTAACACTAACAAAATGGAGGCAATGCAATCTCGATCGGCTGAAGAGCAAAATGGCAGCAGTACACTCCTACCACGAATTCACGAAGCTCTCGATATTGTTCACGGTCCATATTCCTCTAATGATGCACGCCGACAAGCCTCTATATTCCTAGAAGAAGTCAAGGCAAACCACGAAGCTCCTTACCATGGCTTTACTTTAGCCTCCGATAAAACTCAATTACCAGTCGTCCGCCACTATGCACTTTCCCTCCTCGAGCACGCACTCCGACACAAATGGGCAGATTACACGCCAGAACAGGCAACCTTACTCCGCAATTGGATTCTCGAGCTCTCACACGCTGTGTCGCCGGACGACCCATTATACCTGCGAAATAAAACTGCACAGCTTTGGATTGAGGTGGCAAAGAGATCATGGGGTGCAGAGTGGACGGATATGGATGAGCTTCTGGTTCATTTGTGGGAATTGCCAGGTTCGGTACACAAAGAATTTGTTCTCTTCGTTCTTGAAGGTCTGTCCGACGAGGTGTTCAATGGCGAGGATACAGTAGCAATTCTGAGGGAGGGTGCTTTGAGCAAGGCTTGCGTGGAAATCTTTACGCCTGCCGCTGTGCTTGCTGAGGCATTCCCAAACCGTCAGATTGGAACGACTGTCAGGCATGGCGATGAAGGATGGTTGGTGCGGTTGGGAACCCTGCTCAGTCAGTGTTTGGAGAACGACCTCGTGAACAATCCGCAATACCAATCTTGTGCGGTAAAGACTTTGGCTGTATATAAATCGGTCATGCCGTGGGCAATCCCTAGTGCAATCTCAAGTGCAATGTGTGTTCAGCATACGTGTAAGAGCCTGGCAGCTTCTAGTGTTCCCGTTCAGTTGGTAGGAAAGCTCTACACTTTGCAAGCACTGACAAGTAGACTGACTTATTTAGGCATCTGTAGAAGCACTTCACGCTCTCTACTGCCGATTGCACTTCTCAGACGAGGAATTTGTTTCTCTCGTTTGTCCGATGTACACAACTGACATGGTAAATTTACTTCGGAAGCTCTTCGAGTGGTCTGTCGTAGATCCTCGCGATATTGAAGATGAGAAGTACTTATTCGCTAAAAGATTCTCCGAGGTAATATTCCTATTCTTCCCCTTGGATTGTACTAATATGCTGCTAGATGATGTCCAATCTAGGTGGTTTTATAGACCAGAAGATTTCCGCCCTTCCAGAGGATTGCAATTTACCGAACTTACTGAACCTCTTCCTTATGATTGCTCAGAGCCAGAGTTTTGTTATATCAATACCCGTTCTCGTCACATGGACAAGATTGTTAAGATGCGACACCATTGGTGGATCGTCAACAATCAATTCCTTAGTTGCTCCTCTTCTTGAGCTCTGCAGTTCCCGGTTAATTCGCTACGAGAGTGTACCAGAAGACTCTGATGACCCTTCACTGCTTTTCTTGGTCGAAGATATTGATACTGTTCCTGAGCGACATGCCTTCTTGGGCAATTACCGACGCTACAGCATTCAGGTGATTGAACTTATAGTTAGGCAGAAGCAATCGGATGCCATCTACCATATTTTAAGCCAGGTAGATCGAGCTTTACAGTCTCTCTACCACGACCAACCGCCTTTTGCCTGTACGTGACAGCGAGTCCTACAAAACCATTTGCTAACAGAGACATCTTTAGTCGAGACCTACTCGAAGACCTCGATGGTCGTCTTGCGTGTTGACGCTCAATTCACTGTAGTGGAAGCTGCATTGAAAGGCTACATGAAATGGCGATCATCTCATGGTTCGAAACCACAGAGAGATGTAAGAGTGTTATCTTCATTGTGCGATGAAGCCCT
>JBAMDN010001296.1:0-13117 GCA_037074945.1 Tetracladium marchalianum
GGAGTAAGTCAACTGCTGGTCATAGTGGAAGAATTAATACTGACCTACTAGATTCTTCCCCGAAATGTCCATCCAATGCCACCTCCCGATGAGGATGAAGATCCCCTTCGACTTGGCCCTCCCACGAATGACTGGACCATGATCAAATCTGCTCAATCCTCCACGGCAGCAATGGAGGTTCCGACGAAATATTGTAAAACTTGCAATATTTGGCGACCTGCACGTGGCCATCATTGCCGAATTTGCGACAGTTGCATTGAGACGCAAGATCATCATTGTGTCTGGTTGAATAATTGCGTGGGCCGTCGTAACTACCGATATTTTTTTACATTTGTCACAACTTGCACAATTCTTGGATCATATCTTCTGGGAGCGAGTCTTGCGCAAATCCTTGTGTACCGAACCCGGGAACGCGTGTCTTTTGGTGCAGCCATTGACCATTTCCGTGTTCCATTCGCTATGTTCATCTACGGTTTGATTGCAACCCCATATCCTGCTGCACTGATGGGTTATCACCTATATCTCATGGCCCGAGGAGAAACGACGAGGGAATATTTGAATTCTCACAAGTTCCTTAAAAAGGACCGACATAGACCATTCAACCAAGGTAGCATTATCAAGAATTGGTTTGTTGTTCTTTGCAGGCCGAGACCTCCAACATATCTCAACTTCAAAAATCAGTATGTTGAAGGCGACCAGCGTTTCGGGGAGAAGAAAGTCAAGAGGAAATCAACACCAACGAAGGGCATGGGTACTGATGATGTAGAGATGCAACCTACAGGTCCTAGCTTTGAAGGACCCTCGAAGCCAAGAGCGGAGCCTAGATCTTGAGTTGCGAAGGAGAGGGTGTGTTGATAAGTGGACTGTGACGATAATCATCATGCATGTATTTTTTTGGTTTGATTTTCAACACGGGATAGCTGGCCAGTCTTGAGGTCACGCTTCCCGCTGTACACTTTCCGGTGGCTTCATCTGAACGCCTAAGCTAGACGGGTTATTGGAGATGCTTTGTTTCGTGTTGTCTCGAGGTGGAGTGGTGGGTAATGAATCATAGGAATACCCTCTTGTGGCGTGTCGTTTCATAATACCAAAATATACAAGCCTATTACCTATTTGTACGACCGAATCTGAAAATTCTTGTGGCTATTAATTCTACGAGACTAAAACCTTCCGGTTTGTTCACTCGCCGTAGCTCATAGTTAGCAAACAAGGGGGCGCCTAGAAGAAAGTATTTGATCATCATGTCCATGTGAAGTTGGTTTGGACGTTTGGTTTTGCTTTTGCTTTTGCTGCGGGGTGTGATGATAATTACTTGAGGTGTGACTGTAGCTTGGAGATAATATCGGTGCTCTTGGCCGGTTCCTGTGAGGCTGACATAGATGGATCACATCAAAAGTGAACCTGCTCTGATATTTGTGAATTGGATGGTATGCCTATGTTCATTTGTATATAAATGAATTTAAAACTGGTTTCGTAGACAATGCAATAGAACTGTGGTTGCTTTCGTAACAGCGTGTCAATTCTTCTTGAAGCTCAGGTTACCGAATTTGCTGAGCTATGGACACCGCGAGGTTCTAAACAATAATGATTCCTCTCTTGCCGGCGATGCCCTTTGATAAGTAGCCTTCTTTTTGACACAATTGTCCTTGTAACACTCAGTCTAGCGACTCATAAGGTACCCCTGACAAGTTCTCTTCCCTCTAGAGCGATGAAGTGTTTGGCCCTAAAGTGGATGATGGATGATGCATTCCTGCTTTCGTACGGCTGTGAGCGAATACGAAATACCAACAAGTCTTTTGGTAACATTTCGAGAAACCATTTTGACGTCCTCAAATGTAGTCTAGTAATAGATTGTAGAAGTAGATGCTTTGCCACTGTTGTGCGTTCGAGCCACGTTACGATATAATTTTCGTCCATAGCATGGGGTGATCATGGAATAAGAGGCTGGCAAACATGCAAAACACAAAATATCCATTCGTCGAATGATATCCACATGGGGCAAGCGCAAACAATGTGATTAGTGCCGTTGTAGAGCCTAGTGTTTTAGTTGCCAGAGACTGAAAGGCTGTATCAATGCCAATTCTATTTTGTTCCCCTGCCTGGCAATATTCGCCATCTTGTATATCCGATTTCACGGAAAAAACCATACCTTCTCATATCATAATATAGAAGTCACTTGCTTAGTTTTGCGATAGAAAACATCAGATCTGGAACCTAAAGCCCAAACTCAGAACGTCACTCTGTTTTTGAATATATTTAGAAAAGACTCAACCTGATCCCTTGCATCTAAACAAAGGGATAGTGTTATGCGATCTCGTAGCTTTGTCTCTTACACCCTAAAATGTGGCCATGTGACAAAATAATTACCAGATTAGACATTCATGTGGTGTGTTTCGATCACTACATGATTTGTAATGTCTCTATTCTTGCAAGTGTTTCTTGGGTTTGGTGGCAGACCTGCAGCAGGAGCAGGAGGATCCGTGAAGCACAACCAAAAACTTACGGATACTCCGAGATCTAAACACACCAGCCGAATAATATATGCACTAGCAGCAACCTGGTGGTGTAGAGAGTTTAAGCTACCGGAAATGATGGCACACCGTTGAAGTCCTTCGTTAAGATGCCCTGTCTGCACCGATCAAAAACAAAAACAAAAACCTCGCTTTTGCAGCTCCTGAGCTAGTGGCGTGCACTGAACCATAGAGCTATCCTCAGAATTACTATAGCTAGACTTAGAACTGCCTCCCGAGACTGATGTCCTTTGACATACCGCACCGGGATATGGGGTCGCAACTAGGAGGCCATACCAATAGTGAAGAGGACATCTAGATACAAAGTAGACCTCGCGGACCTGTGATTAAGTCTAAGAAGCTTTCTGGTCGTTTTTCTAATAATTGCCGGCTTACCTATCTTGCTCAAGTCATATGACAGAATCTACGGCTATACTTTAATGTTGCTCTATTAAACTTGCCAGATTCTGGACTGGGGTTTTGCTTGCAGGTCTGAAAGGGTCGCCGTTTGCAAAACAACCCATTTCGATTGGCGAGCCCCAGCTCTCTTTCTCTCAACTTCATCTCCCCCCCGCCCAGCACAACAACAACGACAACGACGCGGCCGCCAAAGGACTTTGCGCTCTCAATTGAAACTTCGACTCTACTGATCGCCATAAAAGCCAACATAAGAATATCATTTGAGTCTGAATAGTTCCCCCCCGCCAAACACCTCATTTCCCCTTCAGCACGAACCCTCATCGCGTCCTTTCAACAGGTGTACAGAACGCGACCTCAACTCCAATGACGAGTTTATTCTCCTCCTTGTTCGACAAGATGGGAGGAACTCCAAAGTCTATGCCACGCGCTGACGCGACGCGTGAGTCGTCTTCCGACTCTACAATCAGTGCCCTTACCGTCGACGAACCCTCGAACGCGCAGTCCTCATCTTCCACGCCCCCAACCAGCATTGGCGATTCTACAAGTATCACCTCTTCTCTTCCGCAAGAGAAGAGTCAATCAACCCCGGGGACAGACTTCGGAGGTCGGTCTCGCCGTCAGCGCACCAGTGTTGGCACCTACAATGTTAAGGTTCTAAGCGGCACAGCTATTCATGCGCCAAAGAAGTACTGCAAGAACAAACCAGAAACAGGGAATGTACCGCGCAGAGCAACAATCTCGGGGGGACGCCCATCACTGCCCTAGCTTCCGAAGCCAGCCCAGCAGTCACAGGCGAAGATACAAATAGAAGTGCCGGCATCGACGCGCTGAACCTGGACTGGTCTCCAAAGCGGACAGTCTCCCAAAGTCGGGCTGGTTTCAAGAAGACTCCGAAGACAGCCGAGCCAGTGCGTGTAAAATCTGCGCGTAAATATGGAGAGCCGTCACCAAGTGTCGCGAAGAAGACCAGTGTTCTAGGGAAGCGAAATCGGAAGAGTTTTGATATGGATGGACTGAGCAGCAAAGCCCAACGAGAATTGAAGCGCCTCCAAGATACAAACGAATACGCTAAAATCGAAACAAAGCCAGTTATTTACGAGGTTTGGAAGAATGGCAAGCTTGTGGTCGAAGGACAAGAAGAAACACCAAAGCGCAAGAAGGCGTCATCTGCTCCTGTTCAGATCAAAGCCCCGGCACATCTACCGGTACAACTTCCATTAGCCGCTGAACCCAAACCTGCTGAAGTTCCGACTGTCATGCGCAAGAAGGAGAAGACGTGGTTGCCGATGGGACTTTACGCTGGGCAGGAAGTTGCAGAATTGAACTGGTTCAAGGGATACAAAGGACCAAAGGAGGTGCCAGACTTCAGGCCGGATGGTGTACTGCCTCTTCCTCTCTGGCATGGTCAGAGACTTTTGTTTCATGGAAGAGATTTTAAGTTGCCATTTGATGTGTGCGCCCCTCTCCCACCAGGACAGCCAAAGCCAGATGAGTGGCGAAAGACCTCGAGCAGTAAGTGAAAGTATCATCCTAATTCTTAACCAGTCTGACAATTTAGATCGTTTTGTTGGAAATGCTGGTGCCTTGTGGAAGAAGTCAAGTCTATTTGATAGCTTCTCATCTAAATGTGTTTGCACACCAGAGGGAGGTTGTGATGAGGACTGCCAAAATCGAATCATGCTTTACGAGTGTGATGATACTAATTGTGCCTCGGGCCGCGATCGCTGCACTAATCGTGCGTTTGCTCAACTGCAAGAGAGGCGAAAGGAAGGTGGAAAGTACAGAATTGGTGTTGAAGTCATCAAGACTCTCGATCGTGGCTACGGTGTTCGCAGCAATCGCTGCTTCAATCCCAATCAGATCATCGTCGAATACACTGGCGAAATCATCACTGAGGATGAGTGTGATAGACGCATGAACGAGGATTACAAGAACAATGAGGTATGTTTGCTCTCATCTTTTCGAAGCGTTACTAACCGAATAAGTGCTATTACCTGATGTCCTTTGATCAAAACATGATTATTGATGCTACAAAGGGCAGTATTGCTCGTTTTGTCAACCACTCATGCAAACCAAACTGCAGAATGGTGAAATGGATTGTTGGTGGCAAGCCTCGCATGGCTCTCTTCGCTGGCGATAATCCAATTATGAGTGGAGATGAGTTGACCTATGACTACAACTTCGACCCTTTCTCGGCAAAGAATGTCCAGGAATGCCGATGCGGTAGTGACAATTGCCGTGGAGTTCTTGGTCCTAAACCAAAACCGGTCAAGGAGGCCATCAAGGATGTTGTGAAAGCTGGAGTCAAGGCCGTAAAAGGAGTTGTCAAGCGGAAGGCGAAGGAATTGTTGGGCGGTGACTCAGATGATGAGGCATCAAGTCCTAAGAAGCGACAAGTGAAGAAGGCAACTGGTATCAAGCGATCTTCTGCCAGCGCAGAGTCTGCCAGCGTAAAGTCTGTCAAAAGCGCAGCTGTCACTGTCAAAAAGACTGTATCGACAAAGATACTCAGTGCACGCCACATCGTGAAACCCAAGAGCCGTGTTGGAGTCATCAAGTCAAAGACCGTTTACGCAAAAACATACTCCAAAACAGCTAAGATCACATCTCGAAAGTCATCAGGCATCCCACCACGCAAAGTCATCTCATGGAAACCTCGTGCCATTCCGAAATCGAGCCCCCGAAAGAGCGCCGCGTTAAAGAAAAGCAGCGACAAGGCCCCACCAGGTCAAACAGAGGTAGACTCCGATACTATTCAAGTTGTGGCGGATGAAGAAGATTATGAAGATATGGAAACAGATGAATAAGTGGCTATGCATGGGAGTTGTGCTGGGATTTGACGAATCATTTTCCATCTTTTTCGGTTCTATCCTTTGGTAATATTGGCATAGGGAATGGTTCATCTTTTTTCCAGCATGGCTTATTTTCAACAAGGCCTTGATGTATGATTAATATAATTGATTGTGATGCGTTGCAGGTGGGCGGTCGAAAGCAAGGCGTTATGGTTGCGGGTAGTTTTTACATCACATTTACCGGAGACTACGAGGTGCTTGCTTGAGCTCTGGCACGGCGTTACTTAGGAATCTACTAGTTTTCAGTCTATTCTTGGGATTTCGTGCTATTAGGTGGTGAAATGTTCTCTCACCATTGAGCTTTGAGGTTATGATCTAGTCTACTCTACTCTATGTGAAGGTGTTTAATTTGTTGGATGAGTGAGGATTTATACTTTGTTCATTATTTTGCTTATTTGGATCTTCATCACGATAACATAATTCTTACCCTGCATTTCCATTTATATTGAGACTGTATTGCAATTCCCCATTATTTGCTAATGCTAATGTTGTGGTAGGCTGAGAAATGCATCTTTGAGAAATGTTTGTTGTCGGCGCCACCTCCTTTTCGGTACTGTGGTGGCTAGTGCAACGACATGTGGATTTGAACCCCGACTCTGTGGCGTAAAAAATATATTCTAAACCCATGCGCGACTTACCTCTGGTGTTCGTAATCACTTCTGGCCGAACATTCGTGTCTTTCTCTATCTCCCTCACTTTCTACGACTCTTTTTAATATCTCCAAATTTCCTTTCCGGAACCCACGCGCGCTGGATATCTTCTGCCTTCTCTGCATCTTTTCAATCACCCTACCTCTCTTGATTTAATGGCCCCTTGGTCGACTTTTGTAACTGTCAACTTCTCATCATAGACTCGACTCGACATTCGATCTACAGTCCTTGTACATACACCACTCTTTGAGTTTGACTTTGCAATGGCTACACTCATACAAACCCCCTCGGATGCGCGAAGTAGCCCGCTCGAGGGATCACTACGTCTAGGAGGATCCAGTCCAAACGCTCCTTCACCCTCACCATCAAATTATGCAGTCTCGATTGCATCCAAACCCGTACCTGTAGCAAAATCGTGGGCGCATCTCGTCGCTGGTGGGTAAGATACCTTCGCATGCTTCATAAAAATCAACAGCAACTCTAACATTTTCCCGCAGAGTTGGTGGTATGACAGCGGCGGCTTGCACGGCACCCCTCGACGTCCTGAAAACCCGACTCCAATCTGATTTCTACCAAGCTCAACTGGCGCAAACCCGAATGTCAAAGGGAATCTCACCACATGCACACCTCTCCCCCCTTCGCAGCGGATTGCTACACTTCCGAGAAACCTTCCAGATCTTAGGCTCGGTACATAGACTTGAGGGATGGAGAGCTCTATTTAAGGGGTTGGGACCAAATCTAGTTGGTGTCGTACCAGCTCGATCTATCAATTTTTTCGTGGTAGGAAACGGAAAGAGGTTGATCGCAGATTACGGCAATAAAGGCGAGGAATCAGCATGGGTTGTTTTCTGCGCCGCGACCTTGGGAGGAATCGTCACATCCACGGCGACCAATCCCATCTGGATGATCAAGACACGCCTACAACTCGACAAGAACATTGTGGAGAATACTGGGGGGGCGGCGACGAGACGATATAAAAATTCATGGGATTGCATCAAGCAGATTATGAGAAACGAGGGTATTCCGGGTTTCTACAAGGGCATGAGCGCGAGCTATTTGGGTGTCTCGGAGAGTGCGCTGCACTGGGTGCTATATGAGCAGATGAAGAAGGCGTTGAAGAAGCGAGAGAAGAATATCGTCGAGACAGGCCGCGAGAGAACGTGGTGGGATGATACGCTGAGCTGGACGGGCAATGTGGGCGCTTCTGGTAGTGCGAAGTTCGTTGCGGCTCTTGCGACTTATCCACATGAAGTAAGGACTTCTACTCTTTTCTCTTACTGGATTATTTGCTAACAAGGAAATCAGGTTGCAAGAACTCGTCTACGACAAGCACCAATGGAAAATGGCCAGCCAAAATATACTGGCTTAATACACTGCTTCAAGACGATCTGGAAGGAAGAAGGCATGGTTGCTATGTATGGAGGTCTCACACCACACATGTTGAGAACCGTGCCGAGCGCAGCGATCATGTTTGGCATCTACGAGGGACTTTTAAAATTGTTGCATGTACCATCATAGAAACAATACCAGGGACTGGGGTGATGGGAATTGGGAAGGGAGTTTTACTGCACCGCTGCACTGTACAATAATACAACAACACGAAAGAAGGATAAATGGTTCTGGGAGGCGCGTTGGATTTAGGGGTCACATCATATCATTCGGCGTTTTGCTGATAGGGAAGAAGCGCGCATACTCTCGACTTTTCAGGAATGCAGAATGCAGAAGAAGAGGAGGAGGATGAGGAAGAAGCTGCACTAGAATGGGGGATACCTCGGCGTAGGGCTAGATGCAGAAATGTACCAAAAACTAAATGTAACATAAGCTAGGCACCTGGTTGAAAAAAAAAGAATTGAAATCAAAACCGCGTCAAGTGGCTAACTCGCTCGTAAAAAGTTAATTTTTCATTCTGCTATGTCGCTAGAGTTCATGGGTCACCGAAGGGAGCAAAAAAAGACATTTCGAAAACGCTACAAAACTTCCTCCAAACGATAAGATTGACTTTCGAAGGAAGAGAAAAAGTGGGATATGACCAGAATGCGCCTTTGGAAAAGCACAAAAAAACCCGCGCCCGCAAGACAAGAACTCGCCCACTTTTGTCAGCTTCACATTCTGATTTTGATCGGCTGGTAAACGCCTACGCCTACACCGTATTTGACTTGTAGAGTCGTGCGAGGTGGTGCTGGTCTGCAATCATGGTAGTTGGTCGTCGCTTCTGAAGTTTCCGCGGCCTACGGACGCTGCTATTTGAAGTTGGGTCACAGGAAGTTCACCAGGCGTTTCGGTCCCAGTTTGGATCTAGAAAAGGATTGTTAGCAGCTATTCGTTGAATGATTAAAATTAAAAGTTCCGCACACTACCCATTTCCAATGATAAGGTCGCACGGCAATGCCTTGTAATTCCTCCACTCCAGCCTTACCCACTTCAGACACGCAATTCAGAATAGCGATAGAAAACGCATCACCAACCTTGCACAAAACCCGCCAGAACCTTACTTCCCGTCTGCAAAAGCGGATGGCCAACGACAATCTGCAAAAATCTCTGCAGGCCTTCCCTCCTATGCTCAATTACATCGTCGCTGAATCGGTTCGTGAACACCTTGCCCGGTAGCGGAGGAATGGTCACACGAGCAGACTCCCTCTCCAAGATATCGCGAAAGTATTCAAAGTCAGAGTAGCGGCGACGAACGGCTGAGTGGCGCAACTTGAATGCCGGAATGTTGGTGCGGCAGAGGATCTCGTAGTCGGTGTACATACTACGGCCTATGCCGTGGGTGCGAGGGTTCTTGACCTGAGGTTGGAGAGTTAGTTGAAGCTTTTGAACAAGGTAGGTATGTGATTGCAAAACATACCTCTATCTCGAGAAAGTTCTCTGGGGGGCCGTAGATCTCTTCGAAGCTCTGCGTGCGGGAATCGGGCATGGCCTGCATTGTGATATACGAGGTGTTGCGAGCACAAAGAGCTGGAATGTTGGTAGCTGCTAAGCGGGGAGGAGTTCGGAGAATCTTTCTCTCTCTCTCTCTCTCTGTTTTGATGTCGCGAAGGCGTTTTGCACTGGAAGGAAAGAAGATAGTGTGGTTAAGATTGTGACGAGAATGTGTAGCAGTAGAGTAGAAAGATGGAAGATGAAGGTGCAGATGATCGCAACCGGCGGATTCCCCGTCTGAACTCTTGACGGCGGGACAAGAACGAGTTGTCGGGGTGGGGTTGCTGGCTTAGTCACCTGCGATGTAAACATAACATATTCCGAATGTTAACGACAGGACAAGTCTGTGGATAATGCTTGATATCTTGCCCGTTTGTTGGAGAGGAAATATGCTCCGAAGTGAAGGGTTGCAAAGGAAGCTTTTATTAGATGGATCGTCACCTTCACATATGCCTCATGATTATGCCTCATGATGAAAAATGCTTGGTTGCTGTAAGTGCTGCCATCAAGTAGGTTTGTAACGCGACCTGACGATCGATTCGATCTTATGCTGCTTGCTTTCTTCCACTTCGCTTTCGTTGCTTTCCATCTTCTCTTCTCTACTTGTCCCTCTCAAGCCCAGTAGGAAAGGATATCTTTTGAGGACTACTCTCTGCCTCTTCACTTATGCGATCGCCCGCTCGTCATTTCTTACCTGGCATCGAATCGCCAGAACGTAGCATGGCGCTTATTGCAAAATTGCTCGCCTTGCTACCTGCTCTTGTGAGTGCGCCCTGCCGGTGATAGTAGTCACAGAAGGGATTGCTAATACATTGTACTGTAGCTTTTGTTATCCGCAACCGCAATTGCAGGGTTAGTTGCGTCGATTGATCCTCAGTTCATCGTCGACTCTTGTGTCCCAAACCCCCAGGTACTCGTCCTTCTCACCGTCGTTCTCCCATTCATCACAGGCACAACTTTACTCTGCACACGACGAGGGCGCGATCGAGGCCATTCAAGATGGTCTGTCGTGCTGTGGCTGCTAATCAGTGAAGGATGGTGTCCCGTAGCTGTTGGAGGGGGTTGTTGTTGTCTCGTTTCTTGTTCTCTTGTTTTCTCTTTTCTCGTGTATGAAGACCACCGCATTTATATCATGTGCTCTGAGGCTTGGCACCAGCGTACTCTTTCCAGTGCAGTGCATGCACAACCCACATCCAAGGTCGGTCAGTCAGTCAGTCAGTCAATCAGTCCGTCAGCACTTCCAGCTGCAAAACACCCGCAGCCAGCAGACAAGCAAGTCCCATGCTCTCCCAGTCCTCCGCCCCTCTGCATGTTGACCTGCGACCGGCGTTCATTCGCTCGCTGTGATCTACTCGGTGTCTCTCCCCCACAATTCCCGGCCATTTCCGCCAGTGGCAGCCCCCCCTCAATCCCCTCCCCGGTCGGCGTGGGACAGCGCGAACTCAACGACGTGCCCCCCCGCTCGTGCTCTCCAGTCTCGCGCTGAGGCTCTGCTGGGCACCCGCAACTTTGGCAGCATAACAATAGCAGTGAAGAACATCTCGCGCTCCAGGGGCTGGACAGCGGAATCCCCTTCCCTCCTTCGAAAAGAGACGAGAAGAGCGAAAGCAAAGAGCGCCCAGCGACGGCTTTGTTTGACCTACCGAGCCGGCCTTGTCGAGCCTTGTCGAGCCCTCACTCTCTCCTCTGATCTCGCCCTCCCACCATCAACCGCATAACATTTCAGGATGCCCTCGCTGCCTTGATGGCCGACCGATAATCTAAGCTGCGCACCCCGTCAAAATGATGTATGAGACGACGCTCGTACAGAACAGCCATCATCATCGCGTCGTCGAGTGGCCTTTGTCGGCGCACAACGGCAACGGGAAGACTCGACGAAGAAGACAGTCGTCGAGTATCCGAGGAGGGGGAGTGCCAGGCTACCATAACACCTCGCGCTCCCCTCGATTCACGCCAGCTCTAGCACCAGGACTATCGCCAGCAATATCGCCTCCCTTCTCGCCCAAGTTTGAATCTCCTTCGCCTCCAACTGCTCTTCGACAATATCACAGTCGGAATACGTTTTATCCCCCCCCCGGCTCCCAGTTTCCGGATCTGAATTTCTTGGACTGCTATGACATACAGGACGCTCCGTCTGAAGCCAATCCCGCCGTAGGATTGGAAAATGGACACAGCCAACCTAGTTTCTTCCCCCCATCCCCTGGGCCGCACATTCTCGGATCGCATTTGACTTTGGAGGACCATCACTTCAACATCGCATCGCCAACACTCCTCCCCTTCACTTTATCGGAAAGCTCCCTGGACATGTCATGGACCGACCTTCACCCCATGAGAGAAAGTACGAACCGTGACAACACTCCCTTGTCTGAGGTCCAAGCTGGCAGCGGAAGCCTCCAAGGCTCCAATGTCCAGTTCATGGCTCCGGAGGCCGTTGTTCCATCCAATGATGAACAACAGTATGGCTACGTAGATACTCTTTTTCAGTTCTCTCCTTTGGAAGGTAGGTGTCGTCACTGCTCATTGTCGTCGTCGCTCCAAGACCTGCTCGCATCCTCTTCAACAGTCCAGCCGCCCACTGCCGCAATACTAACCATTCCTCGTCCAGACGAACGTTTCTTATCCGAACATTTCCCAAATGTATCATCACCTCCCTTGGGCTCTCCCTCTCAGCCGGATGGATTTATATTTGAGGACGCCTTCCCCAACTCGAACGCTCTAGATCTCTACCCCACACAAAGTCACTGGACCTCCCTTGTTCAAAGCTCTCCACAACGAGACTATTCCCAAGGAAATCACAACCCCGTCACACGCAACTCGCCGGCGCCATTCACCTACCAACCAACCGGGGATGTCATCCTATCCTCACAGCGAAATCAGCCTTATGGCGAGGTGCTAAGCGATGATTATCTTCGACCTAGACAGACAGACCCACCTAGTCCAATGGGAGATGGTGCGAGTGATGGTTGGGTTGTTACTTCTGCACCATCAAGCAGCTATGCTCTTTCACATCATTCTCCATATTCACATGGCTCGCCAGCATCACATAGCTCTCCCGCCCGGCCTGAGGTGCAGCAACACTCTCATGTCTTCGACCCGGACTCGAGAATCACGAAGCCCAAGGGGCGCCAGAGGAGTCTCACGACGAAGGAGAAGAAAGATGCTCGTGAAGTACGAGATGCCAAAGCTTGCTGGGCTTGTCACATTTCGAAGACCAAGGTTTGTGACTTTGTACATCATCAGTCCCAAAGCTAACACACTTTAGTGCTCCCCTTGTTCTCCTGGAAAGCCCTGTGCGCAATGTGATCGACTTGTTGGAAAGAGGAGGTTCTGCAAGTTTGATTGTTTTAATGATCCCCTCGAAACTTTGCACACTTTTATGGTGCCGGGTAAGTCGATTTTCCATCAGGATGGACATCGTTAACATCAACAGAATATAATATGCTTCAATTCACTGAGGGTCGAGTCTCATCACTCTTATCTGAGGTTGGTTGGGGTAGTCAAAAGATGCGGATTCGGCTGTCTTGGGGCTATTTCCGCCCTCTGGAGGCTGATGTGGTAGGACTTACCTTCCGAAATAGCAACGTAGGAATACTAGGATTCCAGCACCAGGCCATCGCCAACGGGGCAAATCGGCCAATGCTGATGCGAAAACCATCGCCTCCTCTGGGAATTACCTCGGACAGTATGGCTGGCATGGAAAACGTATACGTTGCGTATGTAGAAGATATCATCAATACCGACTTGTGGGGATATGTGTCGAATG